>JBAMCK010000405.1:0-24164 GCA_037075185.1 Drosophila pseudotalamancana | reverse complement strand
GTAAGAAACTATAACGATAGGGCACCATTCTACTATTGTGTGCACAGCTTTTGAAGCGCAAAATAATAATAAATCTACTATTTAAAAGTAATTAAAAAAAATATTGAAATCGCTAAAATCAATACGCTTGAAAAAGCAACAAAACAGAGAGGCTATGAAGAAAAAGAGAAGAGGGGTTTATTAAAATTATAAGCAGTGTCATACACAAAGAGAACTTCCAAAGTTTGGAAAAAAGAAATATAAAATGTGATTACAAATTTGCAGGAGACAATTGCTGAAGAATCATCAGATACTCGGAACAAAACAAAAATGGGAAAAAAAGAATAAAATAAAATAACAATATAATAATAAATACATAAATTTAACACTGTTATTTGGGTGTACTCAAAGCATGCACAAAATAATTTTATTTAAGGAAAATATAAGAATACTCAAAATCAAAAAAAAAATACATATATACATTTATTAAACATTATTATCAACATTATATACCTAATATTACCTACATTAATCATTATACCTTTTAAGTGCAAATCGAAAAAAAATACAGTTTTATTTAACGATGATATTCAGGAGAATTCTTTATCTAAAGGAGTAGGAAGTTATGTATAACTCTACCTCTATACAAAACACACACATAATAATAGTACGTAAGACATTTAAATGTTAATTCAGTAAGTTTGAATCTAAGGCATACGATGTAGGCCATCTCATTTAAGATTAATACAATTGCCATCCCTAATAATAATGTTGCACATTATGAAAATTTCTGTAACATTGTGAAATTGTTGTTAAAGGTGCCAGACGCCAGAAGAGTCTAGCAACATTATGCAATTGCATCTTCTGAAGGTTGGCCGGTGGCACTACAAATGTTGAAATTAGAATAAGAAAAAAATGAAGAAATAAAGAAGAGAGGAGTTTAATTTCATATTCAAAATCAATGGTCGTGTTTTGTCTCGATACTGTTGCCGGTACCCGAGTCATCAGGCTGCCCCTCTTTTCACCCATCTTGCGTTTTTTTCTCTTACCCGTTTCACGCAACTCTAGTTTTTGTTTTGATTTTGTTCTCATCATAAATGATCTCCCATAATGAAATTAGCGCGGCAATAATCAAGTGATTTCGCAAGCAGATAAAAGAGCAATACCTCGGGAATTCAAAGCTTCCCGAGGTATTGCTTTATCTGCTTGCGAAATCACTTGATTATTGCCGCGCTTTATTTCATTATGGGAGAGATCATTTATGATGAGAACAAAATCAAAACAAAAACTAAGAAGTTGCGTGAAACAGGTAAAGAGAAAAACGCAAAGGAAATGGAGTGAAAAGAGGGGCGTTAACCTGATGACTCGAATTTTGTTTTCTTTAATTATCGAGATAAAACACGACCATTGATTTTGGGTGCTTGAAGTGAACTCCTGTCTTCTTTATTTCTTCATTTTTTTCTTATTCTAATTTCAACATTTATGTTGCCAGACTACCCCGCCAGCCCAATGCCAGCCTTCTCAGAAGATACAGTTGCATAATGTTGCTAGACTTCTTCTGGCGTCTGGCTTTTTCTTCATAACTTTAATTTCACAATGTTGCAAAAGTTTTCATAATGTGCAACATTATTATTAGGGATGGCAATTGTAATAATCTTAAATTAGGGATGGCCTATCGTATGCCTTAAATTCAAACTTATAGTTAACATTTAAATGTCTTACGTACTATTTATTATTATGTGTGTGTTTGTATAGGGTAGGGATTAATACATAACTTCTCCCTCCTTTAGATAAGAATTCTCCTGAATTCTATCATCGTTAAACAAAACTTGTTATTTTCTCATTTGGTAAAAATGATAGGTAATAAAAAAAAAAACCACATCATAAATATTGATTTTGAATTACTGTAGGTATATATATGTATATATATATATATATATATATACACACACACACACCCCATATATATAATGATTTTTTTTTTTTTTTTTATAGTATATATGTTGATAATAATGTTTAATAGATGTATATATGTATTTTCTTTTTTTTTTGTTGTTTTTTTGATTTTGAGTATTCTTATGTGTAATTTCCTTAAATAAAATTATTTTGTACATGTAATTTTCTTAAATAACAATGTTAAATTTATGTATTTTTTATTATATTGTTATGTTATTTTATTCTTTTTTTCTTCCTTTTTGTTTTGTTCAAGTATCTGTTGATTCTTCAGTTTTGTCATTCTTATTGTCTCCTGTAAATTTGTAAGCAGGTTTTATATTTGTTGGGTTGATTTCCTTTAGTTTCGCTTTTCTAAACTTTGGGACCTCTTTGTGTCTGACTGCTTTATAGTTTTTAATAAACCCCTCTTCTCTTTTTTCTTCATAATTTTCTCTGTTTTTGTTGCTTTTTTCAAGCATCTTGATTTTAGCGATTTCAATATTTTTTTAATTTCTTTTAAATCTACTTTATTATTTTGCTCTTCAAAAGGTGTGCACTTAATAGTAGAATGGTGCCTATCGTTATAGTTTCTTACTGCATTTTGCATTATTTGTTTTACTGTTATATTTCCTACTTCTGTTTTATATGTAATCCTAAATTTCTCGGCCAATGAGTTATGCAGTCTTTTCACATCTGCATTTCCCGTATGACTATTTGGTTTTGTTAAGTGTAATTCAATGTTTTCTTGGCTTAATAATTCTTTAATTCTGATTGAGTTAAATTCATTATCAGCCACAATCTTATTTGGTTTGCCTATTTTTGCGAAATGATCTTCGATCTGTTCTACAATTCTACTGCTGCGAATTTTGTAAATTTATCTATAATAGTTAAAAAATATGAGTTCTTTATTACATATATGTCTATATGAATAATTTAGTTCTTATCCGAAAGAGTTTCTGTTTTAACAAATTTGTTTTTAACTGGGTTTCTATCATATTTTGGAGTCTTCTGTTTTTGAATTTGTTTCTGTGCAAAAGTCGCATTGGTTGATAACTATCTGAATTAATTCTAATAGCTTTGGGTAAAATATTTTATTTTTAATTTTGTTATAAGTTTCTTGGATACCTGAATGCATACTTTCTCGTACATGGTAGATCGATATTTGTTTTACAGCGTCTATTTCATTTTCTACATCTTGAGCTCGAAGTGTGCATTTAGTAAATTCTATTTGTTTGTCGTTAGAGTATAATTGAATTAATTTTTCCTGTACTATATTATATTTATGATATGGTAATTCTGAATAAATGACTATTTTTCCTTTTTTTTATGTATTTTGTAAAAATGTCTTCCATTGTTGGGAAATCGTGTTCTGCTATAAAGATTATTGTTTTACCATGAATCGTTTTGGAGTCTTCTGTTTTTGAATTTGTTATTATTATTTGTGTTTTATATTTATTTACTATTTCTTCCTTTATTAAAAAATAATCATGTAAATTTTCTTCTGCTGAGTGTACTGTTGCTATTGAGAAATTCTCTTCTAAGTCATCTATATTTGCTATTATGTTTATGTCGGATATACTGTCATTATTATCTTGGTCTGAGTCTTTTTTTGTTGTTACTTATACAATAGTTGTCTTCAGGTCAGCTTAAGAAATCGGCTACTCTATTTTCTTTTCCTTTTAAATAATCCATTTCGAACGCGTATTCTCCTAGCTTTAACAACCATCTTTGATGCTTTGGCGAAATATCTTTTCCTTTGTGCTTTGAATGTAAAAATTTTATTGGTTGGTGATCGGTTAATATTTTGAATTTTCTTCCGTAAAGATATGGTCTAAAATAGTTTACACTCCAAAGTATTGCTAAAAATTCTTTATCTGTAGCTGAATAATTTTTTTCATGGTTGTTTAATGTCCTTGATGCAAAGCAAATTGGATGCCCCTCTTGGGAAAGAACCGCTCCAATGGCGTAATTTGAAGCATCAGTTGTAAGGGTAAAAATTTTTTCAAAATTAGGGTATCTTAATATTGGGTGTGAACAAATAAGATATTTTAATTTTTCAAATGCTTCGATAAATGTTGGATCTTTTATATTTACTTTAGTATTTTTCTTTAAATACTTTGTCAAAGGTTGCGCTACTTTAGCGTAATCTTTAATAAACTTTCTATAAAAACCTGTAATACCTAAGAAACTTTTTATTTGTTTTTCTGTTTTTGGTAAAAGCAATTCTTCTATTATAGCTATTTTATTTGGATTTGGCCTAATGCCTTCTTTTGTTAGAATATGACCTAAAAATTCTGTCTCCCTCTTCATAAAATTGCATTTATCAATTTGAATCTTCAAATTCTTTTCTTCTAATATTTTAAATATTTCGTTTATGGCTTCAATGTGTTCTTGCAACGACGTACTAAAAATAAGTATATCGTCTAAATATACGACACATTTTTTGTTAATATAATCTCTTAAAATTTCATTCATGAGTCTTTGAAATGTGGCAGGGGCATTTTTTAACCCGAATGGCATTCTTATAAACTCATATAAACCATGTGGCGTTACAAATGCAGTTTTCTTTCTGTCTTCTTCTTTTACTAAAATTTGATGGTAGCCTTTTGCTAAATCTATTGTTGTGAAGTACTGAGCTCTTCCGAGTTTGTCAAGAATTGAGTTGATATTGGGAATGGGAAATTTGTCGTCTATGGTTATTTCATTTAGTTTTCTATAGTCTAATTTAGTTTTCTATAATCTGATTTTCTTTCTTGAATATCTTATTCCCTGTTCTACCATCTCTTTTATCTGTCTTCTGACTTCTTCCTCGTGCTGTAGTGGGTATCTATATATGGTTTTGAATTAAGTTGTTCATCTGTAGTTGTCCGTATTTCATGTTCTACTTCTGTTTTGCTAGTTAGTTTATATCTTTTTTTGAAAAATAATTTACTATAGCGTTTTATAATTTTCTTAACTTCAATTAATTCTTCTGTATTTAAATGTTCCAGTGCCAGGCTATCATATTTTCCTATAGTGCTTTCTAATGCACAAACTTCTTCATATTGATATGGGTTATTTATTATGATATTTTCCTTGTTATTTAATATTAAAATTTTTTTTCAATATTAATAACTGCGCTTAAAATTTGTAACAGATCTATGCCTATAATAAAATTATATTTTCTTCCCTTTAGTGGAGCCAACTTCCAGCGGACCATAGCGTTGGTTGGTAAATTGAACTCTCTGGGTGCTGTTGTATGGATTTCATATTCTATTATGTCCCTACTATTTATTGTGCTGTATGATATAGGTCTATTTAATTTAATCTTCCTGTGGTCGTTAATTTGGTTGTTTGCTAAACTTAAACTGGCTCCGGTGTCTATTAATGCTACATATTTTTGTTTGTCAATATTTAATTCTATTAATGGTAAACATTCCGAGGCTGCTTCGTAAAAAAAATAGTATTATTAACTTCTGCCTGGTCGTAGCCATCTCCCTGATTTTGATAATTCTGATTGTTTACATTGTCATTATTGTTATAGTTTTCATTTATTTGTTGGTCACTATTTGCAATTTGGTTTGTTTCTAAATTTTCTATTTCCATGGGTTCTGGATTCCCTGACCTGTACTGTCTAGACTGTTGTGAAATTGTTTGCTGATAATTTGGGTTTTGTCGGTTCCGACCTGAATTCTGTTGAGTATTATTTTGTCTGTACTGTCCTGAGTCCTTTCTGTAATTTTGCTGTTGGTTGTTTTGTTGGCTATATTGTTGATTATTATTGTTACAATTTTGTTGTTGGGTGTTGTGTTGGTTATATTGTTGATTAGTGTTTTGACAATTTTGTTGTACTAAATATTGTTGATTATTATTGTTACCATATTGTTGATAATGTTGCTTACTATTGTTATAATTTTGTTTATAATTTTGTTCTTTACTATTGTTATAATTTTGTTGTTGGGTGTTTTGGTTATTATAAACATGATTTTTATTGCGGGACTCTGCCTCAGCATTATACCTATTGGGTTTAGTTTTCTTATATTGGAATCTTATACAACTATTTTCGTACCTACGTAACATCATAATTTTCAAAATCGCACTTAAATTTTTTTCTTCATAAATTTTGTCTAGTAAAGTGCCTTGAGTCATTTCCTTGGCTGCGTTTACTAATAAGCTTTCAACATTGCTTAAATCTATAAAATTATCGTTTTTATGATAGACTATAAGTTCATCTGTTTTATATTTAATATTTTGTAATTCTATAGCAAGTTCACTTACTGAGTCTACTTTTAGTTCATAAATTCTACGGTAGATTTGATGCGGTTCCGTGTCCGGTCTATACCTCATCTTTAGGGTTGACTTGATTAGCTCCCAATTGTCGGGTTCCGGTACATTGATGACCACATCCTTCGCCTGACCTTGTATCGTCTTGTAGAAGATAGCCCTTGTAGCATCTCGTTTAAGTTGAGCGTCCTCCACCCCTTGGAGAAGGTACTCCACGCTACTAAAAAACGAGTTGATGGAAATATCACCTGCCCCAGTGAACGTTGCCAAATAATTTATATTTTGGAACAATCGTTATTTTTGGGCCGCATTGGTGTTGCCTTGAAGCGTAAGGTAAGCTTGATGTAGCTCCTCCAGTTGTCTCTCTTTTGTAATTAACTGATCCAGTAACTCTGCCTGGGATACTTCTCGGTTTGCTTGTGCCATCCTGCCTTTGTTGTAGTTAGCTGCCCTCTTTTGTTTTCTAGTTGCCAGATTTGAGTTGCACTTTTCGTGTTATTAAATCGATTTGTGTTCGATGAAAAAAATATAACTCCACTGATTTTCAGAAAAATTTAATTTTATTTCTCTCGAATTTTATTTAAAAATTTTAATCGCGAAAAATTTAGTCACTGATTTTTTGTTTGACTGTCTGCTTTGAACTGATTTTTAGTTCTGCTTATAATTTTATTTTATTGTTTGATTTGGCTGCGCCAATTTTGTTTTTTTTTAATTATCGAGATAAAACACGACCATTGATTTTGAGTGCTTGAAGTGAACTGCCTGTCTTCTTTATTTCTTCATTTTTTTCTTATTCTAATTTCAACATTTATGTTGCCAGACTACCCTGTCGCCAGCCCAATGCCAGCCTTCTCAGAAGTTACAGTTGCATAATGTTGCTAGACTCTTCTGGCGTCTGGCTTTTTCTTCATAACTTTAATTTCACAATGTTGCAAAAGTTTTCATAATGTGCAACATTATTATTAGGGATGGCAATTGTAATAATCTTAAATTAGGGATGGCCTATCGTATGCCTTAAATTCAAACTTATAGTTAACATTTAAATGTCTTACGTACTATTTACTATTATGTGTGTGTTTGTATAAGGTAGGGATTATACATAACTTGCACGGCAAGTCAGTTGTACAAAACTTCTAGGTGACAAAATCATATGATTGTGGAGTGTTTTGTTGCCGACATAGTTTATGTATGACTAACAACATAAAATAATGAAGTTGTTATTGCTTTATTATTGTAAGGCATGAAAATGTACAGGTAAGTGGTATGTTTTGTAGTAAATATCGGCATTTCAGAAAACGTGCCAAAAATTAACAGAGCGGTGTTGTGTCGCGCAAGGCATGTCATATGAAAAAATTTTTAAATGACAAATTCACATAATTGTGGAGTATTTTCTTGCCGTCATTGTTTATGTATGACTAATAACATAAGTTAATGAAGTTGTGATTGCTTTATTATATGGTATGCTTAATACTAAATATCGGCTTATAGAAAGCGAATCAAACACCCACATAGGGGACAAATTCATATGACAAATTCATATGATTGTGGAGTGTTGTCATGACGGCATAGTTTACATAAAATTGGAAATACAGAACAATAAAATTTCATAACTATAATTTTATTTCAATGAATGAAGATGTACACACAACTGGAGTGTTTTTTTGGAGAAAATATATAATCATTATCTTGCCCATATAGTTAAGTATGACTAAAAGCATACGATAATGAATTTTTGATTGCTTAAGTATTGTAGTGAATGAAATGCAGAGGTATGTGGAATTATACAGTAAATATCCGCGTTAAGAAAGCGAACCAAAAACCAACATAGTGGAATGGTGTCGCGCAAGGCATATCATATGAAAAAATATCTAATTGGCAAATTCGAATGATTGGGGAATGTTGTCCTGCCGGAATAGTTTATATATGACTAAATACATAAGATAATGAAGTTGTGATTTCTGTACTATTGTAATGCATGAAAATGCATAGGTAAGTGGTATGTTTTATAGTTAACATCGGTATTTCAGAAATCGTGTTGAAAACCAACATGGTGAGTCGTGTCACGCAATCCAAGTAATATGAAAATATTTCTATGTTACAAATTCATATGATTGTAGAGTGTTGTCTTGCCGCCATAGTATATGGATAACTAAAAGCATAAGATAATGAACTTCTAATTGCTTAAGTATTGTAATGCATGAAATGCATAGGTATGTGGTATGTTATACAGTTAATATCCGCGTTTAGAAAGCGAGTAAAAAACCAACATAGTGGAATGGTGTCGCGCAAGGCATGTCATATGAAAAAATATCTAATTGGCAAATTCGAATGATGGTGGAATGTTGTCCTGCCGGAATAGTTCATATATGACTGAATACAGAAGATAATGAAGTTGTGATTTCTGTACTATTGTAATGCATGAAAATGCATAGGTAAGTGGTATGTTTTATAGTTAACATCGGTATTTCAGAAATCGTGTTGAAAACCAACATGGTGAGTCGTGTCACGCAATGCAAGTCATATGAAAATATTTCTATGTTACAAATTCATATGATTGTATAGTGTATTCTTGCCGCCATAGTTTATATATGACTAAAAGCATAAGATAATGAATTTCTGATTGCTTAAGTATTGTAATGCATGAAATGCATAGGTATGTGGTATATTATACAGTGAATATCCGCGTTTAATAAGCGAGTCAAAAACCAACATAGTGTAATGGTGTCGCGCAAGGCAGGTCATATGAAAAAATATCTAATTGGCAAATTCGAATGATGGTGGAATGTTGTCCAGCCGGAATAGTTTATATATGACTAAATCCATAAGATAATGAAGTTGTGATTTCTGTACTATTGTAATGCATGAAAATGCATAGGTAAGTGGTATGTTTTATAGTTAACATCGGTATTTCAGAAATCGTGTTGAAAACCAACATGGTGAGTCGTGCCGCAATAGTTTATGTATGACTAAAAGCATAAGGTAATGAATTTGTGAAGGCTTTATTATAGTAATGCATGATAATGTAAAGGTCAGTGGTATGTTTTATACTAAATATTGGCTTTTAGAAAACGAGTCAGAAACGAACAGGCTGGAGTAAAGTCGTCCTGCCAGCATAGTTTATTTATGTTCAAAACATAAAATAATGAAGTAAAATAATTGCATTCATATATGTGGGAACGGATCTGGCAACGCCGCCCAGACTACCCACCACAGATCAGCTGATCTGTGCAAAACTGATATAGAGACAGGAAGAGTTGAATAAAAGAGTTGAACAACGACGGACGTGAAAAAGAAACGCTGCAAAACGACGCTTGCAACATTGCAACGAATTAACGAAACGACGCTCACAGACGATTTAACTCAACAAATTATCAATATTCTAACATTAAATAATCAAACTTATTAAATAAACAGGATTGGTTAATTCTAATAAACCAAATCCCACATATTTGGGGGCTCAACCTATGAACAGACTGCCAAACAACGTGAGTGATCCCACATATTTGGGGGCTCAACCTATGAACAGACTGCCAAACGACGTGAGTGATCCCACATATTTGGGGGCTCAACCTTTGAACAGACTGCCAAACGACGTGAGTGATCCCACATATTTGGGGGCTCAACCTATGAACAGACTGCCAAACGACGTGAGTGATCCCACATATTTGGGAGCTCAACCTATGAACAGACTGCCAAACGACGTGAGTGATCCCACATATTTGGAGGCCCAACCTACAGAAATAAAAAAAAAAAATAAGAACTTAAACGGTACAAACAAGCAAACGAAAAACTAAACGTACACACAAGTTAACGAGTGCCCCTCGCACGTAACAACTTAAGACTTTATGTTTATGTAAGACAGTTGCGCGCATGGTGCTGACGCGGCGAATGCCTCAGTTCAGCGCCCTAATCTCAGCGGTCAGCGACGGTAACCTGATCCCTTTCGCATGTCGTAAGAGCAGCGTTATCGCTTATGCTGAAGTCGGCTTGCCGACTATGACATTGTAGCTTATGCTCTGTCAGCTTGGTGGGTAGCTTAAGCTTTGACAATTGTATCTTTAGAATAGCCTCTTTCCGACTCGCCTTAGAGCGGAATTTCAGTTCTGTTCGAGATTCCAAAGCGAACGCCAGCTTTACAATAAATATTAATTCGAGTAAACAATTTGTGTTTCAATTGTGTCGGAGACATTGTACCAGCTGAGCTAAGACACTTAGAGCTTCCGCGATATTGAGGATTCAATACAACCTTTTAGTGGAGGCGACTCTTTACCGGTTGAAATCTGGGTTAGTGATTTCGGGGAAATGGCTTCAATAATGCAATGGCGTCCCATTTACAGAAATTTATTTTTGCCAAGCGATCGTTAAAAGGACTTGCAAAAATATACATAATGAGTGAACGTGGCATTAAAAATTGGCAAATGTTGAAAGACTCTCTTATAAGTGAATTTGAAAGTTAAACAAACAGTGCACAATTACATAAAATGATGTCAGAGAGAAAAATGAATCGAAACGAAAGTGTACTTGACTATTTATTGAAAATGAAAGAACTTGCTTCACAGAAGGCAGAAAGGTTTCAACTGCAATGATTATGGACACATATCAAAACACTGCCCGAATAAAAAAATCAGTGACTCAGAAACGACGCCATGTAATACGCGCAGTGTATCGACTGAACATATGTCGATGTGTAAGAAAATCCAAGTAAATAACGAGCAGTATGTAGCTCTAATAGACACTGGCAGCAAATATAACATTATGAATAAGCGGTCATTTACAAAGCTTAATAGTCCAGTTTTAAGCTCAGTAAGCGTATTTCTTATCGGTTTCGGGAAACAAAACAAAATAAAACCTCTAGGTTCGTTTAAAAGCAATGTGAAAATTGATGGCCACGACTTTAGTGTGAATTTTTTGGTAGTATCTGACGAGTTTATGGACATTGAAGTTTTGTTAGGCGAAGATTTTTGTAAAGAAGCTGAAATAAAAATTAATCGCGATGGCATAACAATCGAGAAACCAAGAATTAACGATGCTATGGCAAAAGTATGTCCAATAATGAACTTTAACACTGCAACTAACGATGACATTGAAATTGACATAGACGCACGGGCAAGTTACGCTGCAAAAAATGAAGTAACGCGCCTTATAAAAAACTACGAACCGGCTAATTCAAAAACGTCAAACGTAAAAATGCAAATAGTACTGAAAGACGACTCACCAATTTATTGCCGACCACGCAGATTTGCATACTCAGAACGATGCATCATAGATGATCAAGTTGAGCAATGGCTTAAAGATAACATAGTGGAAATCTCTGAATCAGAACATGTCAGCCCTGTGGTATTGGTAAAGAAACGTGACGGTACTCCAAGGCTTTGCATTGACTATCGACGAGTCAATAAGGTTATTGTTCGAGACTACTTTCCCTTACCATTGATCGAAGACCAATTGGATCGCTTAGTAGTAGCAAAGCTGTTTAGCACGCTAGACTTAAAAAATGGATTTTTCCACGTCGAGGTTGAAAAGGAAAGTCGTAAATTTACATCATTTGTAACTCACACATGTCAGTATCAATTTTGCAAGGTTCCGTTTGGTTTAGCGAACTCGCCTGGAGTTTTTCAACGACATACAAATGCAATTTTCCGAGATCTGACACGGAAAGTTATCGCTTTTCCTTACGTTGACGATATTATTGTTCCTGGCAAAAATGAAGACGAAGCTTTACTCAACCTGAAGGAAGTATTTAAACAATGCAAAGATTACGGACTGGTCTTAAATTTGAAGAAATGCTGCTTCCTAAAAACAAAAATTGAATTTTTTGAAAACCATAAGATCCGTATACTGCAACGGTTCTTGGGACTTGTCGGTTATTTCCGAAAATTTATTCTTAATTTTTCACGCATTGCTAAGCCCCTTACAGATTTGCTCAAGCAAGATGAAAAATTTCAGCTCGACGAAAACGAAATGACGGCGATCAACACACTGAAATCTTTAATCACAGAGAAGCCCATTCTGAAGATTTTTCATCCGCAACACGAAACAGAACTGCACACGGATGCTTCTATTGATGGATTTGGCGCAGTTCTTCTTCAAAAATCACCTGACGATGGTCTGTTTCACCCAGTTTACTATATGAGTAAAAAGACTTCTGATGCTGAACGAAAATATTCGAGTTACGAGCTGGAGATACTTGCTGTCGTAGAAGCTTTACAGAAGTTTAGAGTGTATCTTCTTGGCAAGCATTTTAAGCTCGTGAGCGACTGCAACGCGTTTACAAAGACTGTAGACAAACGAGATGTATGTACCAGAGTGGCACGTTGGATTCTACTGCTGCAAGACTTTGATTTCACTGTAGAACATAGATCAGGCTCACGACTACGCCACGCAGACGCCTTAAGTAGACATGCCGTAATGACGATAACCGAGGATAGTCTGCATAGCAAGCTGAAGTATCTACAATCTCAGGACGAAGAACTCAAAGCCATTATAGATATTCTTGCTGAAAAGACGACGCACAATCACTACTTTATCAAGGCTGGTTTACTGCACAAACTAATCGACGAAATCGAACTAATAGTAGTTCCATTATCTTTTCAACGCGAAATCATAAAAAGAGCTCACGAAAAAGGTCATTTTTCTGTTAAGAAAACAAAAGAAATAATTGGCAAAGAGTACCACATACCGAAAATCGACGAAAAAATTCAACAGCAAGTTAGATGCTCCAACCAAGACGACATCAGCAAATGACGTAATAACACGGCTGCAGAAGCAAAGTTACCTGTTTGAAAATCCTACGCAAATTATATCCGATCGATGATCTGCATTCACTTCTGATGATTTTCAAAAATACTGCGAATCGGAAAATATAATACATCATGCTGTTACCACAGGATTACCACGGGCAAACGGACAAATTGAACGGCTCAATGCTATCATCATATCGGTTTTAGCTAAATTGACAATCGAAGATCCAAGCAAATGGTACAAGTTCGTGGACCAGGTGCAACAAGCCATAAACTCAACATACTGCAGAAGTGACCCAGATGACACCATTTGAACTACTCGTCGGAACTAAAATGCGAACAAATGCAGATGTTGAAGTGAAGCAAATGATTGAGATCGAGATTATACAGATGTTCAAGGACAACAGAGACGAGCTTCGGAAAACCGCTAAAAAAACAAATCTTATCGTTACAGGTTGAAAACAAGAAAACGTACAACTTGAGACGAAGACCAGCATCGACATACAAGGTCGGCGACCTGGTCGCCATCAAGCGAACTCAACTAGGAGGTGGGCTGAAACTTAAGCCAAAATACTTAGGACCTTATCGTGTCACCAAGGTGAAGCCGCAAGACACCTATGATGTGGTCAAAGACGCTTTTTACGACGGGCCCAGGTATACATCGACCTGTGCCAAATACATGAAACCGTGGATACCTACAGACGTGGAGGACACATTCGGGACGAATGTATAGAAGGATGGCCGAGTTGTGGGAACGGATCTGGCAACGCCGCCCAGATTACCCACCACAGATCAGCTGATCTGTGCAAAACTGATATAGAGACAGGGGGAGTTGAATAGAAGAGTTGAACAACGACGGACGTGAAAAAGAAACGCTGCAAAACGACGCTTGCAAGCGTTGCAACGAATTAACGAAACGACGCTCACAGACGATTTAACTCAACAAATTATCTATATTCTAACATAATATAATCAAACTTATAAAATAAACAGGATTGGTTAATTCTAATAAACCAAATCCCACATATATAAATGCATAAAATAATAAATATTGGCATATCAGAAAACATGTCACAAACCACCATAGTGGACTTGTGTCACGCAATCCAAGTCTTATGATAATATTTCTATGTGACAAATTCATATGATTGTGGAGTGGTTTCTTTCCGCTATAGCTTAAATATGACTAAAGCGTAAGATAATTAATTTGTGTTTGGCTTATTATACAAATGCGTGTTAATGTATAGGTAAGGTGGTATGCTTTATACTAAATATCGGCTTTTAGAAAACGAGTCGAAAAACAACATAGTGGAGATAATGAATTTCCGAATAATATATCCGCGCTTAGAAAACGAGTCAAAAACCAACATAGTGTGAGTTGTGTCGCGCAAGGCATTTCATATGAAAAAAAATATCTAATTGGCAAATTCGAATGATTGGGGAATGTTGTCCTGCCGGAATAGTTTATATATGACTTAATACATAAGATAATGAAGTTGTGATTTCTTTATTATTGTAATGCATGAAAATGCAAAGTTATGTATTATGTTTTATAGTTAATATCGGTATTTCAGATACCGTGTTGAAAACCAACATTGTGAGTGAAAAAGTCACATGATTTTGGAGTGTACTCCTACCGCCATAGTTTAGTTGTGATTTCTTTATTATTGTAATGCATGAAAGTGTATAGGTAAGTGGTATGATTTACAGTTCATATCGGCATTTCAGAAATCGTGTTGATAACCAACATGGTGGGTCGTGTAACGCAATCCAAGTCATATGAAAATATTTCTATTTTACAAATTCATATGATTGTAGAGTGTATTCTTGCCGCCATAGTTTATGTATGACTAAAAGCATACGATAATGAATTTTTGATTGCTTAAGTATTGTAATGCATGAAATGCATAGGTGTGTGGTATGTTATACAGTAAATATCTGCGTTTAATAAGAGCATCAAAAACCAGCATAGTGGAGTTGTGTTGCGCAAGGCTTTTCATATGAAAAAATATTTAATTGGCAAATTCGAATGATTGTGAAATGTTGTCCTGCCGGCATAGTTTATATATGACTAAATACATAAGATAATGATGTGATTTCTTTATTATTGTAATGCATGAAAATGTATTGGTAAGTGGAATGTTTTATACAAAATATAGGTATTTCAGATACCGTGCTCAAAACCAACATGGTGGGTCGTGTAACGCAATCCAAGTCATATGAAAATATTTCTATGTGACAAATTCATAAGATTGTGAAGTGTATTCGTGCCGCCATAGTTTATGTATGACGAAAAGCATATAATATTGACTTTCTGATTGCTTATGTATTGTAATGCATGAAATGCATAGGTATGTGGTATGTTATACAGTAAATATCCGCACATAGAAAACGAGTCAAAAACCAACATAGTGGAATGGTGTCGCGCAATGCATGTCATATGAAAAAATATCTAACTGGCAAATTCGAATGATCGTGGAATGTTGTCCTGCCGGAATAGTTTATATATGACTAAATACATAGGATAATGAAGTTGTGATTTCTTTATTATTGTAATGCATGAAATTGAATAGGTAAGTGGAATGTTTTATACAAAATATAGGCATTTCAGATACCGAGCTAAAAACCAACATGGTGGGTCGTGTAACGCAATCCAAGTCATATGAAAATATTTCTATGTTACAAATTCATAAGATTGTGAAGTGTATTCTTGCCGCTATAGTTTATGTATGACTAAAAGCATAAGATAATGAATTTCTGATTGCTCAAGTATTGTAATGCATGAAATGCATAGGTATGTGGTATGTTATACAGTAAATATCCGCGTTTAGAAAGCGAGTCAAAAATCAACATTGTGGAATGGTGTCGTGCAAGGCACGTCATATGATAAAATATCTAATTGGCAAATTGAAATGATTGTAAAATGTTGTCCTGCCGGCATAGTTTTTATATGACTAAAAACATAAGATAATGAAGTTGTGATTTCTTTATTATAGTAATTCATGATAATGTAAAGGTCAGTGGTATGTTTTATACTAAATATTGGCTTTTAGAAAACGAGTCAGGAACGAACAGACTGGAGTAATGTCGTCCTGCCAGCATAGTTTATTTATGTTCAAAACATAAAATAATGAAGTAAAATGATTACATTCATATATGAATGCATAAAATAATAAATATTGGCATATCAAAAAACGTGTCAAAAGCCAACATAGTAGACTTGTTTCACGCAATCCAACTCTTATGATAATAGTTCTATGTGACAAATTCATATGATTGTGGATTGGTATAGCTATAGCTTAGTTATGACTTAAGCATAGGATAATGATTTTGTGTTTGGCTTATTATAGTAATGCGTGTTAACGTAGAGGTAATGGTATGTTTTATACTAAATATCGGCTTTTAAAAAACGAGTCAAAAAACAACATAGTGGAGATAATGAATGTCTAAATAATATATCCGCGCTTAGAAAACGAGTCAAAAACCAACATAGTGGAGTTGTGTCGCGCAAGGCATTTCATATGAAAAAATATCTAATTGACAAATTCGAATGATTGTGGAATGTTGTCCTGCCGGAATAGTTTATATATGTCTAAATATATTTATAGTTCATATCGGCATTTCAGAAATCGTGTTGAAAACCAACATGGTGAGTCGTGTAACGCAATCCAAGTCATATGAAAAAATTTCTAAGTA
The DNA here is from genome assembly GCA_037075185.1 of Drosophila pseudotalamancana. Lineage (NCBI taxonomy): Eukaryota > Metazoa > Arthropoda > Insecta > Diptera > Drosophilidae > Drosophila > Drosophila pseudotalamancana. Next base: position 7,551 of record JBAMCK010000405.1, on the reverse strand, counting down.
ACAAATTCATATGTTTGTAGATTGTATTCTTGCCGCCATAGTATATGGATCACTAAAAGCATTATATAATGAATTTGTGATTGCTTTAGCATTGTAGTGCATGAAATGAATAGGTAAGTGATATGTTATACAGTTTATATATGATTAAAAATGTAGAATAATGAAGTTAAGTGATTGCATTATTATTTAAATGCATGAAAATGTATAGGTGAAAAAATGTCGGCTTTTCAGAAAACGTTTCGAAAAACCTTTATAGTGGAGTGGTGTCGCGCAAGGCAAGTCATATGAAAAAATGTCAAAGTGACAAATTCATATGATTGTGGAGTGTTGTTTTGCCGGCATATTTTATATATGATCAAAAATATAGAACACCGAAGTTAAATTTTTTTTTTTTTTTTTTTTTTATTATTTCTGGTTTTCTGTTTACAATCTGTCCTCGTGGACAATCAGTAAACTGCTTAGCTTAACTTAGCGGGGGCTTACAAAGAGTGGTTTAATAAAGGTGGGATTAACAAACGTTTGTGTATGGGAGGTCTAGGAGGTGGAGCCTTTTCAGCCTTCTGGTTGGGGCGCTGTTATCGAGGAGGTTGATCGCTGTAGGGTTGGTGTGCCTGTCCAGGCGTGCGAGGTAGTTGGTGGACAGTCTGACCACCTCTTGCTGGATAGTAGGAATACTAAGCACGTCGTGTATTTCGGCGTTTGTCGTGTATATGTTGGCAACAGTGATCATCCTTAGAGTTCTGTTTTGGAATTTTTGAATGATTTCACGATTACTGGCGTTAGTGGTGCCCCAATTAGAGATTCCGTATGTCCAGATAGGTTTTAAGATGGCCTTGTAAGTGAGGAGCTTTGTTCTAAGCTTCATCTTTGATTTTTTACCCAGAAGCCAGAGGTATTTCTTCAACTTCACATCCAGCTGCTTCCTTATGTATTGTAGGTGGGGCTTCCGTGTGAGCCTTCTGTCTAGTAGAAGGCCCAGGTATTTGACTGTTGCGCTAGCAGGGATAGTGGAGCCGTCTAACTGGATCTAGGGGCAGTTTTGTTTCCTTAGAGTGAAGGTGGTGTGTATAGATTTTTCTGCATTGACCATGATGTTCCATCTGGTCAGCCATGTGTTGACTTGGTCGAGCTGCCTTTGCAGTATGTTGGAGGCAGACTGTGGTGAGGCGTCGCTGGCTAGAAAGGCCGTGTCATCGGCGTAGGTGGCGGTCAACAGTCTGGAGTCCGGGATGATGGTCATATCCGCGGTGTAGAGCGTGTAAAGCACAGGGCCTAATACGCTTCCCTGAGGGACACCGGCTCTAAACTCTTTTATGTCAGATTTTTCGACACCGCATCTCACGTAGAAGCTTCTGCCGGTGACGAATGATCTGAGAATCATGTAGTAGGGTGCGGGAAGAGCTGTCTTCAGTTTGAAGAGCAGACCTGTGTGCCAGACTCTGTCGAAGGCCTGCTTGACGTCTAGGAACACCGCTGCGCAGTACTTCTTTTCCTCGTATGCTTCCAGTATTTTCTCGACGATCCTGTGGCACTGCTCTGGTGTACCGTGACATTCCCTGAAGCCAAACTGGTGAGAAGGGAAAAAGTACTCTCTCGACTACTTTGGAGAGTACCGCCAATAGGCTAATCGGGATTAGCTCCAGGTTTCCCAGGTTTTTGAATCAGAATGATTTCGGCACATTTCCACTGGGTGGGGAAATGTCCTAACTGGAAGCATTTGTTGATGATGTTGAGAAGAAGTTCGAGACCAGACTGGGGAAGGGCTTTAATGGCAGGTACGTCGACTCCATCATATCCGGGCGACTTGGATGCTTTGAGCTTACCGATTACTGTTGTCAGCTCTTCAGCAGCAACTGAGGGAATTGGAGGGCCATCTGACAAGGAACGTCAAGGAAGTCAGCCGTCGCGTTTGCTTCCTCGTTAGAGCACCTTGAGAAAAGGGGTGAATGCGTCGTGTAGATGGTCAGCAAATGCCGCTGTTCTTTCGCTGTCGGATCTGCACCACTTTCCATCTGTTCGCTTAACTGGCTCTTTTTTAGTCGCTGGTCTTTTGATGTTTTTGGTTAATATCCAAAGGTCGTGTTGTGGGTGACCTGACTCTACTTCTTCTAGGTGGTCGTTGAGGGATTGCCTTCTAAGGTGGTAGAGCAGCTCCTTGAGTTCTTTTGCAGCTCTGTTGGCCTCTGTCTTATCCCTAGGGTTGCGAGAATTAAACCAGTTCCAGCGGAGACGTCTTTTCTCAGCAACCAAGGCTGCACCTTCCAGCAACCAGAGGTGAATGTCCCTGTGAGGCACGCTTTTGTGTAATTTGGGTGGAGGAGGGGCATAAGAAATGGCGTTGTGGATTTCAATGTTGAGTTTCTCAACGGCGCAGTCCAGTTCGACGTTGGTTGTTATTGCAACCGTTGGATCCAGACTACTCTATAGCCATTGTTTGTAGAGCTTTATATTGGTGTTAGGTTTGAACAGTCTACTCCTCTTGGAATGGGTGCAGGCGGGTATGTTGACAAGAAGTTTGACGGCGCTATGGTCAGAGCACAAGTCGATCGCGTTGCCAGTGACGATTTTGTATCTCGGGATTCCTTTTGAGATGGCTATATCCAGCACATCTGGTCTCTTATCGCTGTCGGTGGGCCAGTAGGTGGGTTCGCCATCCGAGTGAGTGTCAAGTCTGTGTCTCTCTGTTATACATTTGTACAGCGCTCTGCCTCTGGGATTCGGGGTGCGAGAACCCCACCATGGATGCTTGGCATTGAAGTCGCCTCCAACTATGAATGTCGCACCAAGGTTGTCCAGGAGATTGTGGAATAGGCCCTGTTCTATGTTGTGTCGTGGTGGAGGAAAACGCGCAGCTATTGTTACATCACCGGTTGGGCAAATTACTCTGACCTTCGCGCACTGCACCCATTCCTCTTGTTGGGCTGGCAGTTCAATGTACTTTTTGCCGCTTCTTATTATGATTGCCGCGCCTCCGCGGGCGGTGCCATTTGGATGGTTCACAGATATCACGTCGTAGCCATTTAGTGTGAAGTGGGATTTATGGGAAAAGTGGGTTTCAGAGGCGAGGAGAATGTCCACGCTTCTCGTTTTCAGAAAGTGCTCTACCTCAGGCCTGCTCTTGCACAGGCCATTCGCATTCCAGATGATGATGTGGAGGTTTATTTGCATTGCTAGGCCAAAAGTGACATAAGCAGTTGCATCACGGCTGCAAATTGGTCCAGCTTTTCTCCATCATGACTTCCAGGCGATCCAGTCTTGAGTTAGCGTTAGTGGGTGTGGGTGAGGGTTTGGTGTGTGTGGTGAGAGTAGGGGTGGGTGCCTCTTGCTGTTGTGACAATTGTTGTGTTGGCTGTTGTTGACCACGGAATTTGCTGGCGTACGATATCCCTGTAATAGAGGACGGTGTGGGGCGGCTTGGGGTTAAGGGTGAGGGTCTCGGTTTTGGTGAGTAGAGCTCTTTGGCCTTCTGGTAAACCTTGCAGCCTTTATAAGAGGCTGCATGATTTTCATTACAAAGAGCGCAGCAAGCTGGGGCCTCACGAGACTTGGTGCATTCTGTTGAGTGGTGGCCCTGTCCACATTTCACGCACTTAGATGGTAGCTTGCAGTAGCGTTGGGAGTGCCCAAGTCCTTGGCAGCGAAAGCACTGCAGCACGTCTTTGTTTTTGAGCGGGGGCTCGACTTTGACGAGGCAATTGCACAGACGAGTGATGGCGAAGGCGTCCTTGTTGTTGCTGGCTGGTTCTAAGTTAACAAAGAACATTGACATAGGCTTTTTGTTGTTGCTGCCGATTGGGTTTTTGATCTCTAGCCCGCGTACAGCATGTCGTTTAGAAGCTGGTTCATCCTTAATGCTTGGGAGGTCTGTGGAGTGGTGGAGTCCCTTGATGACGATACGGTAGGCACGCTCATCTTTCGGTTGGAAGGTTTGGTATCTTATCTCATTATCATTAAGATAGGCCTTAAGCTTCGAAAAACTTTCCTTATCGAAAAGGTTTATCCGGACACTGCTGTCCTTGCCAGATTTATAGTCAAAATTGTGGTTGCCGATGGCCAGTGCAACGTCAGCAGTCAGACCTTTTATGTCGCTCACATCCGGGATGAAAATTGGTGGCGGCTTGATCTGCTTGGCTGGAGCTGTCTGGATGATTGGGGCGGTTGACAGTAGTCTCATCGTCGTTTCTATGTCGGCTACTTCCACGTCGTCGTCGTCGCTATCGTCCGCAAGGGTTGAAAACCTGTTTTTACCATTAGGGCTGTTAAGAAAGTTTAACAGCACGGATTTGCGGTAGGGTTCTTTCCTCTTGATTTCCCCTGGTTCCGAGCTGGACTCGCTGGACTCGTTGGAGTCGCTGGATTCTTCGTCGCTGATTTTCTTTATGCGTTGGGTCTTCGTAGGGGCTTTCTCAACTTTAGCTTGCTTCGCAGATGAAGCGCCTTTTGCTTTTGGTGTCGGTTGTGGGGTCCTGTTTGGCACTGTCTGCCACCTTGGCTTGGAGGGGGCTGGACTGGACGGCCCAGGTTGCCCACGCCACAGGCGACAACAGCCTGGGCTGGGAGGAAACAAACAGTTGCAGAAGGTTTTATAATGTGCGCCTGAAAGTATACTGAGATACTGGTTGCCCCCGAGTGCACTTTGGTGCACCACTCTGATTGGCTGGCCAATCCGGGCGCAGCAGCGGTACTTGCTGATCGTTATCAGCAGAATGCGCGTTTTAAGCACTCTTCGCGCAGGTGTTTACAAAAAGTTTTCGGGCTGCAGCAGCGTAGCGGTAAATAGATAACACTTTGAATACACGACCGGCTTTCAATAGTTTGTCCGCGAGCACGTCCATTCAGCTTGGCTGTCTATTTGCGACTGAAGTTAAGTGATTGCATTATTATTTTAATGCATGAAAATGTATAGTTAGTGGTATGTTTTGGAAAAAATGCCGGCTTTTCAGAAAACGTGTCAAAAAACCTATATAGTGGAGTGGTGTCGCGCAAAGCAAGTCATATGAAAAAATGTCAAAGTGACAAATTCATAGGATTGTGCAGTGTTGTTTTGCCGGCATAGTTTATATATGATTAAAAAAGTTAAGTGATTGCATTATTAATTAAATGCATAAAAATGTACAGGTGAAAAAATGTCGGCTTTTCAGAAAACGTTTCGAAAAACCTTTATAGTGGAGTGGTGTCGCGCAAGGCAAGTCATATGAAAAAATGTCAAAGTGACAAATTCATATGATTGTGGAGTGTTGTTTTGCCGGCATATTTTATATATGACTAATAGCATAAGATAATGAATTTCTGATTGCATTCGTATTGTAATTCATGAAAATGCATAGGCATTTGGTATGTTGTACAGTAAATATCCGCGCTTAGAAAGCGAGTCAAAAACCAACATAGTGGAGTTGTGTCGCGCAAGGCATTTCATATGAAAAAATATCTAATTGGCAAATTCGAATGATTGTGGAATGTTGTCCTGCCGGAATAGTTTATATATGACTAAATACATAAGATAATGAAGTTGTGATTTCTGCATTATTGTAATGCATGAAAATGTATAGGTAAGTGGTATGGTTTAGACTAAATATCGGCATTTCAGAAATCGTGCTGAAAACCAACATAATGAGTCGTGTCACGCAATCCAAGTCATATGAAAATATTTCTTTGTGACATATTCATATGATTTTGTAGTGTATTCTTGCCGCCATAATTTATGTATGACTAAACGCATAAGATAATGAATTTGTGATTGCCTTAGTATTGTAATGCATGAAATGCATAGGTATGTGGTATGTTAAACAGTAAATATCCGCGTTCAGAAAGCGAGTCAAAAACCAACATAGTGGAAATGTTTCGCGCAAGGAATGTCCTATGAAATAATATCTAAGTGGCAAAATTGAATGATTGTGGAATGTTGCCCTGCCGGAATAGTTTATTTATGAATAAATACATAAGATAATGAATTTCTGATTGCGTTCGTATTGTAATGCATGAAAATGTATAGGTAAGTGGTATGTTTTATAGTTAATATCGGTATTTCAGAAATCGTGTTGAAAACCAAAATGGTGAGTCGTGTCGCGCAATCCAAGTCATATGAAAATATTTCTATGTTACAAATTTATATGATTGTAGAGTGTATTCTTGCCGCCATAGTATATGGATGACTAGAAGCATAAGATAATGAATTTCTGATTGCTTTTGTATTGCAATTCATGAAAATGCATAGGTATGTGGCATGTCATACAGTAAATATCCGCGTTTACAAAGCGAGTCAAAGAAACCTAGTGGAGTGGAGTCGCGCAAGGCATGTCATATGAAAAAATATCTAAGTGGCAAATTCGAATGATTGTGGAATGTTGTCCTGCCGGAATAGTTTATATATGACTAAATACATAAGATAATGAAGTTGTGATTTCTGTATTATTGTAATTCATGAAAATGTATAGGTAAGTGGTATGGTTTATACTAAATATCGGCATTTCAGAAATCGTGCTGAAAACCAACATAATGAGCGGTGTACCGCAATCCAAGTCATATGAAAATATTTCTATGTGACAAAATCTTATGATTGTGGAGTGTTTTCTTGTCGCCATAGTTTATGTATGACTAAAAGCATAAATATAATGAAGTTGTGATTGATACATTATTGTAATGTATGAAAATGTATAGGTAAGTGGTATGGTTTATACTTAATATCGGCATTTCAGAAATCGCGTTGAAAACCAACATGGTCGGTCGTGCAACGCAATCCAAGTCATATGAAAATATTTCTGTGTTACAAATTCATTTGATTGTAGAGTGTATTCTTGCGGCCATAGTATATAGATGACTAATAGCATAAGATAATGAATTTCTGATTGCATTCGTATTGTAATTCATGAAAATGCATAGGCATGTGGTATGTTGTACAGTAAATATCCGCGTTCAGAAAGCGAGTCAAAAACCAACATAGTGGAGTTGTTTCGCGCAGGGCAAAAATATCTAATTGGCAAATTCGAATGATTGTAGGATGTTGTCCTGTCGGAATAGTTTATATATGACTAAATACGTAAAATAATGAAGTTGTGATTTCTTTAATATTTTCATGCATGAAAAGGCATAGGGAAGTGGTATGTTTTATACTAAATATCGGCATTTCAGAAATCGTGTTGAAAACCAACATGGTGAGTCGTGTCACGCAATCCAAGTCATATGAAAATATTTCTATATCACATGTTCATATGATTGTATGTTTTATGTATGACTAAAAGCATAAGATAATGAATTTGTGATTGCTTCAGTATTGTAATGCATGAAAATGCATAGGCATGTGCTATGTTAAACAGTAAATATCCGCGTTCAGAAAGCGAGTCAAAAACCAACATAGTGGAGTTGTTTCGCGCAAGGCATGTCCTATGAAAAAATATCTAAGTGGCAAAATTGAATGATTGTGGAATGTTGTCCTGCCGGAATAGTTTATATATGAATAAATACATGAGATAATGAAGTTGTGATTTCTGTATTATTGCAATGCATGAAAATGTATAGGTAAGTGGTATGGTTTATACTAAATATCGGCATTTC
>JBAMCK010000401.1:0-266832 GCA_037075185.1 Drosophila pseudotalamancana | reverse complement strand
GTATTAGCTGTTAATACCGAAGGAGAATCAGAACCTTTAACCGGTGAACAGTCCATAATTGCAAAGAATCCATTTGATGAACCCGGCAAGCCCGGCACTCCCGATCCAGTTGATTGGGACAAGGATCGTGTAGACTTGGTATGGCGTCCACCACTTAATGATGGTGGTTCACCAGTTACCGGCTATGTGGTTGAGAAACGTGAGAAAGGCACAGATAAATGGATAAAAGGAGCGGAAATATCTGCCCCAACATTTGGTGAAGAATGCAAAGCAACAGTGCCAAATCTCGATGAAAATTGTGAATATGAGTTCAGAGTTAAGGCAGTAAATGCTGCCGGTCCTGGCGAACCATCCGATGCTAGCCGATCAGTTATAACTAAACCAAGAAAATGTAAGTAACCTATTTGCTCAGGTTAAAATGAACTATAGTAAAGAAATCAGACAATCTTTGTTTCGTCCGTCTTTCTGTCATCTGTCCGTCTGTTCGTATGTTCGTATGTATGAACACGCCGTTGTGATAAGAGATTTGAAATTTGACTTATTAAATCTGCTATAGCACGCGCACATCGCACATATTGTCAGTGCATACAGTAGCTTGTAGTTTAACGCGTACTGACCAATTTTGCAAGCATGTAATGCGTAAGTTCCTGTGTAAACATCTAGAGATGTTAGAAACATTTTAAGCTGTACCGTACTCAGAGTATCTCCTAGTTTTCTTACTTATTCATGTTTTCCAATTATTTCAATAGTGGCACCTAAAATTGACCGCAAAAATATACGTACCTATAACATCAAGGCTGGTGAACCAATTTTCCTGGATATTAATGTCAGCGGTGAACCAGCTCCCGAAATAACTTGGACTCAGAATGGCAAAAGCGTTTATTCGACATCTGGAAGTCGTATCGAAAATGTTCCCTACAATACTAAATACATAAACAGCAATCCAGAACGCAAGGATACTGGACTTTATAAAATTGCTGCTCATAACCTCTATGGCCAGGATCAAGTTGAATTCCAGATTAACATCATTAGTAAGTAAATTCATTAATTCGTCTATTTAAAATTTTAAGTAAATCGGAAAAATACCAATGATAAATGTTAATCAAGAAATAATAAATTATAAATGACAATCAAGAAATAATATAAAAATTGTATACATACTCGTAAGTATTTAAATACACTATTGTTTTAAATAAGTTTAAACTCAATATGTAAAAAATTATCTTCAGCTTATATTGTTCATAAAATAATAAAATACTCACATGCAACTAACACTTTTAGCTAAGCCTGGTAAGCCAGAAGGCCCTCTGGAAGTTTCCGATATTCACAAAGATGGATGCAAATTAAAATGGAAGAAACCGAAAGATGATGGCGGTGAGCCAATAGAAGGTTATTTGATCGAAAAATTCGATCCTGATACTGGCGTTTGGTTACCTGTTGGTAAGAGTGATGTACAGAACTGGAGGTTGATGGCCTGATACCCGGTCACGAATATAAGTTCCGAGTTGAGGCTTTGAACAAAGAAGGCGAATCTGAACCACTTGAAACATTGGGCTCTATAATTGCCAAAGATCCAATCAGTAAGTAATAAATAATAAAAATATTCAGTTTAGTAATGAAACCAATGTTTGTTTGTTATATAGCGGCTCCATCGAAGCCAGGACCACCAGAACCCACAGACTGGACAGCCAATAAGGCAGAACTTACCTGGACTGAACCAGCAAGTGATGGTGGCTCACCCATTACTGGATACATTATTGAAACTAAAGATAAATACAGCCCACTTTGGGAAAAGGCATTGGAGACGGACTCTCCGACACCGGTTGCAACTGTAAATGGACTTATCGAAGGAAATGAATATCAATTCCGAGTAATAGCGTTAAACAAGGGTGGCCCATCTGAGCCATCTGATGCAAGCAAGACATTTGTAGCTAAGCCGCGCTACTTAGCTCCAAAAATAGATCGAAGAAATCTACGTGATGTGACAATATCAGCCGGAACCGCTCTTAAATTGGACGCTGTTATCACTGGTGAGCCAGCGCCAAAGGTGGAATGGAAATTTTCAAACTATCCTTTGCAATCCGGTAAAAATACAACAATCGAAACACCCGACTATTATACAAAACTGGTTATACGGCCAACTCAGAGAGGTGATTCTGGAGAATATCTAGTAATAGCAACAAACAGTTCAGGCAAAGATAGCGTTTTGATTAACGTTAATATTACTGACAAGCCAACACCACCCAATGGACCCCTTCAGGTATCGGATGTGCATAAAGAAGGATGCCATCTGAAATGGAAACGACCAAACGATGATGGCGGCACTCCAATTGAATATTTCCAAATAGATAAGTTAGATCACGAAACTGGATGCTGGCTTCCATGCGGGCGTTCAACGGAGCCACAAGCCGATATCACAGGCCTAACGCCTGGCAACGAATACAAATTTAGAATATTGGCTGTAAATGCTGAGGGTGAATCGGCCCCATTGGTTGGCGAGGAATCAATTATTGCAAAGAATCCGTTTGACGAACCAGGTAAGCCAGAAAATCTAAGAGCTACCGATTGGGATAAGGATCACATAGATTTGGCTTGGACACCACCTCTAAATGATGGTGGATCACCCATCATCGGTTATCTCATTGAAAAGAAAGATAAATATGGGCAGTGGGAAAAGGGCCTAGAAGTGCCAGCAGATCAATGCAAGGCTACTGTTCCAGATCTAACTGAAGGACAGGCGTACGAGTTCCGAGTTAGCGCTATTAATGCTGCCGGTCCAGGAGAACCATCGGATGCCACAGCTCCTATTGTTGCAAAACCACGAAATAAGCCGCCAATAATTGATCGCTCAACTTTAATTGAAGTGCGTGTAAAGGCTGGACAAGCATTTACATTTGATTGCAAAGTGTCGGGTGAACCAGCGCCAAAAACTAAATGGCTACTTAAGAAGAAAGAGATCTATTCAAAAGATAACATTAAGGTTAAACATGTCGACTATAACACCAAACTGAAAGTCATAAACGCAACACGGTCCGATTCCGGTCTTTACACTGTCCACGCTGAAAATGCCAACGGCGAGGATAGCGCGGACGTTAAGGTAACTGTTATTGATAAACCGTCGCCACCAAATGGTCCACTTAAGGTGGAAGATGTTCATGCAGAGGGTTGCACCCTTAAATGGAGTCCACCTGATGATGATGGCGGCCAGCCAATCGAAAACTATATAGTAGAAAAAATGGATGAAGTTACTGGACGTTGGGTACCAGCTGGCGAGACAGACGGCCAAACAACTAATCTTAAAGTGAAAGGACTAACTCCAGGCCATAAATATAAATTTAGAGTGCGTGCCAAGAATCGTCAAGGTACATCAGATCCACTTACTACACCTCATGCAACTGAAGCTAAAAATCCATACGATGAGCCCACCAAGCCCGGCACTCCATCGATTAAAGATTTTGACAAAGATTTTGTGGACTTAGAATGGACAAGGCCAGAAAGCGATGGTGGCTCACCCATAAGTGGTTATGTCATTGAGAAACGTGACAAATATTCACCAGATTGGGAAAAGTGCGCGGAAGTCGAAGGTGATATAACAATCGGTCATGTGCCCGACTTAATTGAAGGCATTAAATATGAATTCCGGGTAAGAGCTGTAAACAAAGCTGGTCCTGGTTTTCACAGCGATCCAACTGAGCCTCATGTGGCGCGCGCAAAGAACTTAGCGCCTAAAATCGACAGGAACTTTATGTTGGATATTAAGATTCGTGCTGGTAACGTTTTTGAATTTGATGTTCCAGTCATTGGAGAGCCCATACCAAGTAAAGAGTGGACCCATGAAGATAACATGGTTATAAATACAGATCGTGTAAAAATTTCGAATTATGATGATCGTACTAAATTGCGCATACTAGATGCCAAACGATCCGATACTGGTTCATATACTTTGATTGCACGCAATATTAACGGAATTGATAAGCATACTGTTAAGGTCACTGTCTTGGATGTACCAACTGCACCGGAAGGTCCACTTCGTGGTGACGATATAACTAAAAACTCGATGACTATACGTTGGCGTCCACCTAGAGATGATGGAGGTTCCGAAATAACACACTATGTCGTTGAGAAAATGGATAATGAAGCAATGCGCTGGGTGCCAGTCGGAGAATGTGCTGGCACTGAGATTCGTGCGGATAATCTAATTGAGAACCACGATTATAACTTTAGAGTGCGTGCTGTTAACAAACAGGGTCAGTCACAACCATTAACGACTACCCAAGCAATTACCGCAAAGGATCCATACTCACATCCAGATAAACCAGGTCAACCTCAAGCTGTTGATTGGGGTAAAGACTTTGTAGACTTGGAATGGGCCGCACCGAAGCGAGATGGCGGAGCACCAATTACTTCATATATTGTCGAAAAGAGACCGAAGTTCGGACAATGGGAACGTGCTGCTGTTATACCCAGCGATGAGCGTAAAGCCCATATACCAGATTTAACTGATGGCGGTGAATACGAATTCCGAGTAATTGCCGTAAATCGTGGAGGCCAGAGTGATCCATCCGATCCATCTGGCACCGTTATATGTAAACCTCGTTTCCTGGCTCCATTCTTCGACAAATCTTTATTAAATGACATAACTGTACACGCTGGCAAACGGTTAGGGTGGACGCTTCCGATTGAAGCTTCTCCCCGGCCATCTATCAAATGGCTTTTCAACGGGAAAGAAATTGAGCACAATACACGGGTTGAATCAAATCTATTCCAAAATGAGCTTACCTTTGAAATACCATCCTCCCTTCGTTCCGATGAGGGTAGATACACGTTGATACTGAAAAATGAGCACGGCTCTTTTGATGCATCAGCACATGCCACTGTACTCGATCGTCCGTCACCTCCTAAGGGTCCATTAGACATTACAAAGATTACAAGGGATGGATGCCATTTGGCATGGCAGGTGCCTGATGATGATGGCGGTTCACCAATCTTGCATTACATAATAGAAAAAATGGATTTATCTAGAGGTACTTGGTCAGATGCTGGCATGAGTACACATCCTGTTCATGATGTAATTCGTCTTGTTCATCGCAAAGAATATTTGTTCCGTATCAAAGCAGTCAACGCTATTGGCGAATCCGAGCCATTAGAAGCAGCAAAGAGCATTATTGCCAAGAATGAATTTGATGAGCCCGATGCTCCCGGAAAACCAAATGTTACCGATTGGGATCGCGATCATGTTGATCTGCAATGGGTTGCACCCAAATCAGATGGTGGTGCAGCTCTTACCGAATATATTATTCAAAAGAAAGAAAAGGGTAGTCCGTACTGGGTAAATGTTGTTCACGTACCACCAAATAAGACAACAACCACTGTACCAGAACTTGTTGAGGGACAAGAATATGAATTTAGAGTAATTGCTGTTAATCAAGCCGGCCAGTCAGAACCATCAGAACCATCTGATATGATAATGGCCAAACCAAGATATTTGGCACCAAAAATTATAACTCCATTACATGAAGTGCGTATTAAGGCTGGACTTATATTCCACACCGATATTGATTTCATAGGCGAACCAGCGCCCGAAGCAATTTGGACACACAAAAATAATCCATTGAAATCCAATGAAAGATCGACTATTACTACAATAGGACACCATACAGTTGTCCATACGGTTAATTGTCAACGTACGGATTCTGGTATTTATCACTTGCTTTTGCGTAACGATTCGGGTATAGACGAGGGTAGTTTTGAGCTGATTGTTCTTGACCGTCCCGGCCCACCAGATGGTCCATTGGAGTATGAAGAAATAGCTGCTAACTCGGTAACCGTTTCGTGGAAGCCACCGAAGGATAATGGCGGCTCTGAGATATCTGCTTATGTAATTGAAAAACGTGACTTGTCTCATGGCGGAGGCTGGGTGCCTGCTGTATCATATGTTAATGCAAAATATAATCATGCTGTTGTCCCACGACTTTTGGAAGGAACTAAGTACGAATTTAGAGTAATGGCTGAGAACTTACAAGGCCGATCAGATCCATTAACATCCGAACAGCCAGTTATAGCTAAGAATCAATACACTGTACCTGGAGCACCAGGTAAACCTGAATTATCCGATAGCGATAAGGATCATATTACTATTAAATGGAAACAACCCATTAGCAATGGTGGCTCAGCCATACTGGGTTATGATATTGAACGTCGTGATGTAAATACTGGCCGATGGATTAAAGTTAATGGAGAACCAGTTCCAACAACTGAATATAGAGATGATAGAGTTTCACCCAACCATCAATATCAATACAGGGTATCGGCGGTTAATGCAGCTGGAAACAGCAAGCTTTCGGAACCATCATCCACACTCAATGCTCGTCCTATGAGAGAAAAACCAAAGCTCCATCTGGATGGATTGGTCGGCAAAAGAATTAAAGTTCGTGCTGGAGAACCAGTCAATGTTAACATACCAATTTCCGGCGCACCAACGCCAACAATAGAATGGAAACGCGGTGATTTGAAATTGGAAGAGAGTAAAAAAGTCTCATACGATACAAATTCAGAGCGTACGATTTTCCGTATTGACGATTCTGCTCGGCAGGACTCTGGAATTTATAAGGTTATAGCAGCTAACGAATTTGGCAAGGACTCTGCTGACATTGAGATAATTGTTGTTGACAAACCAACACCACCTCAAGGCCCACTGACTTACACTGAGACCGCACCCGATCACATTTCATTGCAGTGGAATGCACCGAAAGATGATGGTGGCAGTGAAATAACCGGATATGTTATTGAATTTACAGAATTTGGTGTCGACGATTGGAAGCCCGTTCCCGGCTATTGTCCAAAAACAGATTACACTGTTAAGGGTCTAACTGAAGGCAAAAAGTATGTATTCCGCGTTAGGGCTGAAAACATTTACGGTATATCCGATGCTCTGGAAGGAAAACCTGTTGTGGCTAAGTCACCGTTTGATCCACCAGGTGCACCCACACAACCACAAGTTGTGGGCTATACACCAAGCTCAGCGTCATTAGAATGGCATCCACCCGATTACTGTGGTGGCAAGCCCATTTCTGGATATATTGTAGAAAGACGAGAGCGTGGTGGTGAATGGATCAAGTGCAATAATTATCCAACACCAAATACCAGTTACACAGTGCCCGATTTGCGGGAAGGTGCGAGGTATGAATTCCGCGTAATTGCAGTTAATGAAGCTGGTCCCGGTAGTCCATCAAAGCCATCGGATCCGATGACAGCCGAACTCCAGCGCTACCGTCCGGACCCACCTGAACCACCAAAGGCCGATCGTATTACAAAAGATAGTGTCACATTATCCTGGAGGCCACCCCGCAATGATGGTAAATCCAAAATCAAAGGATATTATCTAGAAGTGCGACCCAAAAACTCAAAGGATTGGAATCCAGTCAACGACATACCAATTAATTCAACTGTATTTACGGTACCCAATTTGAAGGAAGGAGAAGAATATTCTTTCCGAATTAGTGCCGAAAACGATGTCGGACGTTCAGACCCTTCCAAGCCCTCTCAGCCCATAATTATTGAAGAACAACCAAACAAACCATGCATGGACCTAGGTGCAGTGCGTGATATTATTTGCCGTGCGGGCGACGACTTCAGCATTCATGTACCATATGTGGCTTTCCCGAAGCCTGCGGCATTCTGGTATTCAAATGATACTGTGGTGGAAGACGATCAACGTGTACATCAACACCTTACAGACGAAGCTGCTTCATTTGTGGTTAAGAACTCAAAGCGCTCGGATTCAGGACAATATCGCTTACAGCTTAAGAATCCATCTGGATTTGATACGGCTACCATAAATGTAAAAGTTTTGGATAGACCGGGTCCACCAAGTAATTTACGTGCTGATGAATTCGCTGGTGATTCTTTGACGTTATATTGGAATCCTCCAAAGGATAATGGCGGCTCGCCCATTCAAAACTATATTGTTGAAAAGAAAGAAGCACGCTCTTCCACTTGGACAAAGGTCAGCAGCTACTGCACTGTCCCATTTGTGCGTGTACGGAATTTAACAATTGGCAAAGAGTACGATTTCCGTGTCATTGCTGAAAATAAATATGGTCAATCGGACCCAGCGAATACATCGGAACCCATTCGGGCACGACATCCATTCGATGTACCAAATGCACCTGGTATACCACGTGGCATTGATTCAACCGAGGATAGCATAACAATTGCCTGGTCTAAGCCCAAGCATGATGGTGGGTCACCAATAACCGGATACGTAATTGAGAAACGCCTTTTGAGCGAAGACAAATGGACAAAAGCAGTGCATGCCCTCTGTCCAGATCTCACTTGTAAGATACCCAACCTGATTGAAAACGCAGAATATGAATTTAGAGTAGCGGCTGTTAATGCGGCTGGTCAATCGCCATTTAGCGCCTCAAGCGATCTTATTTTCTGTCGCCGTCCACCACATGCACCGAAGATAACATCTGACTTATCAATTCGAGATATGACTGTAATTGCCGGTGAAGAGTTTCACATTACAGTTCCATACCATGCGAATCCACGACCAACATCATCGTGGAATATCAATGGTATTGATGTATTGCCCAATGAAACCATTCGGTTTGAGACAGATGATTACACTTCTATTTATCATAACAAATGTGCTAAACGATCTGAAACCGGATCGTACACAATTACTTTGACAAATTGCAAGGGCTCGGATACGGCATCTTGTCATGTAACAGTTGTGGACAGACCTGGTCCACCGCAAGGACCATTAAATGCTTATGACATTACTCCAGATACTTGCACACTTGCCTGGAAGACTCCACTCGATGATGGAGGTTCTCCAATTACCAACTATGTTGTGGAGAAATTGGACCCCAGTGGCACATGGGTTAAGGTTAGTAGCTTCGTACGTAATACCCATTACGATGTAATGGGCCTGGAGCCTAATCACAAATATCATTTCCGTGTTCGAGCTGAGAATCAATACGGACTATCAGATCCGCTTGATATACCGGAACCCATAACAGCCAAGCATCAGTTTACTGTTCCGGATGAACCGGGTCAACCGAAAGTAATTGATTGGGACTCTGGCAACGTAACACTAATCTGGACACGCCCAGCAAGTGATGGAGGATCCCGCATACAGGGTTATCAAATTGAATACCGTGACATTGTGAACGACTCATCGTGGAATACTTACGAGTATTTAATCAAGGACACTAAATATCAATTGTACAACTTAACGAATGGAAGAGAATATGAATTCCGTATTAAGGCAAAGAATGCTGCTGGCTACAGTAAACCATCACCACCATCTTTGAGATTTAAGCTGAAGGGTAAATTTAATGTACCCTCACCTCCTGGAACACCTCAAGTTACGAAAGTGGGCAAAAACTATGTTGACCTAAAATGGGAGAAACCTCTAAGCGATGGAGGTTCTCGTATTACGGGTTACATAATCGAGCGACGAGATATTGGTGGTGCTGTCTGGGTTAAGTGCAATGATTACAATGTTTTAGAAACAGAATTTACAGCTATTAATTTAATCGAAATGGGTGATTATGAGTTCCGTATATTTGCGATTAATGCTGCAGGTCGTTCTGAACCAAGCCTTTGCACAATGCCTATTAAAGTGTGCGAAGTTTTGGGTGGCGAAAAACCAGATTGGATATCCAGATTGCAGGATAGAATTGCGCCTTGCGGCAAAGATTTTACCCTACAATGTGCTGCGTCAGGTAAGCCAAGCCCCACGGCTAGATGGCTGCGAAACGGCAAAGAAATTCAGATGCAACCAGGAGGAAGATTTACGTGTGACAGCAAGGACGGAGTTTTCCGTCTACACATATCGAATGTGCAATCCGGCGATGATGGTGATTATACTTGCGAAGCAATTAACTCTCTTGGATTTGTGCATACATCCGGATATCTCAAGATTGGCTCTCCGCCAATAATAAATCGTTGCCCCAATGAAATTTATCTCCCCGAAGGAGACAATACAAAGATAAAGATCTACTACTCAGGTGATCAGCCACTTTCAGTTAGGATAACTAGGAATAATGAGCTTATCTCCGATCTGACTGACGAAGCACATTTTAAATATACCGTATTTGATGATTATATCGCCATATTTATACGGGATATTGTTAAGAGCGACGGTGGCAGCTATCAAATTGAGCTGAGCAATGATTCGGGAAGTACAATCGGACATATCGATGCACGCATTACTGGCTTGCCGTCTGCTCCCGTAGGACCAATGGGTATATCTCATATCAATAAGCATTCGTGCACGTTGACGTGGAGACCACCAGCATACGATGGTGGACTAAGGATTACACATTATGTAGTAGAACGAAAGGATATATCATCCCCACACTGGATCACTGTGTCAAGCTCCTGCAAGGACACAAACTTTAATGTGCAGGGTCTAATTGAAAATCAAGAGTACATATTCCGGGTAATGGCTGTGAATGAGAACGGAATCGGAGCCCCATTAGAGGGATTAAATCCTATTCGCGCCAAGGCACCAATCGATCCACCCTCACCACCAGGCATACCAGAAATCACTGAAATTGGCGGCGATTTTGTGCATTTGGAATGGGCGAAGCCAGAATCAGATGGCGGTGCTCACATACAGGGATATTGGATCGATAAGCGAGAAGTTGGCAGCGATACCTGGCAACGTGTTAACCCCATCATTTGCGCAGCTAATCAAATAAATTGCCATCATCTTATTGAAGGACGTCAGTATGAGTTCCGTGTATTCGCTCAAAATATTGCCGGCTTATCAAAGGAATCGACTGCTTCACAAGTGGTTAAGATTATAGATCCAAAGGCTGCAACAGCTCCAATTATTGTGAATCCCCTAAGTGATGCGAACTGCATACAAAATCATAATGCTCAATTTAAATGCACAATTACGGGAGTGCCTCGACCAACAATTACCTGGTATAAGGGAGCCCGCGAGATAACAAGTGGTGCTCGTTACCACATCTATTCCGAAGGTGACAACCATTTCTTAAACATAAACGACGTTTTTGGAGAGGACGCTGATGAATATGTTTGTCGTGCTGTAAACAAGGCAGGGGCAAAATCAACGCGGGCTGCATTATCTATAATGAGTAAGTACTTGAAATATATAAATAAACTGTTGACTAATACCATGATAGCATACAAAAAGTGGTGAAAGAGGTATATTCTTTCTATGCAGAAAGGTTGTACGATGAGCCACAATATTTCCATGCATGTGGGTGGGTGTGTAATCGTACACGTAATCTACATTACACAAACAGCAACTATACACGGGATTCATGGTATCCTTTTCTTTTTATTGTTTAAACAAAAATAATCGAAAAAACTGTTTCTATATATGTATATATATATATATATATATATATATATATAATAATATAATATAATACATATTATTATTATGTTATTATATTAAATAGTTCAATACATAAAAGAAAATGATCGTGTTAAACTTAATGAGAGTCTTTCAAGTAGCATGCCAATTTTAAAATTTCAAACCGGCGCTCGTGGACGAGCACTTTTAACTAAAGAACTCTGATTATTGACTTATTGACATTTTACTTTTTCCAGCTGCTCCGAAGTTGAACGTGCCACCTCGTTTTAGAGACACCGCCTACTTTGACAAGGGTGAAAATGTTGTAATTAAAATACCATTCACTGGTTTCCCAAAGCCTCGCATTCACTGGGTTAGAGAGGGCGAAAATATCGAGTCCGGTGGACACTATAATGTCGAAGTAAAGGATCGTCATGCTGTATTAACTATACGTGATGGATCCCGTCTGGATTCCGGCCCATACAGAATATCAGCTGAAAACGAGCTAGGATCAGATACAGCTGTCATTCAGGTTCAAATAAGCGATCGACCCGATCCACCAAGGTTCCCCTTGGTTGAAAGTATTGGCCACGACTCCCTTTCCCTTAGTTGGAAGGCTCCGGTATGGGATGGCGGTAGCGATATTACAAATTATCTAGTTGAACGACGTGAGCATCCTCTTTCATCTTGGATACGTGTAGGAAATACACGTTTTACATCAATGGCCGTTACGGGTCTAACCCCTGGCAAAGAATATGACTTCCGCATCTTTGCCGATAATGTTTACGGACGATCCGATTCGTCGGAGATAAGCACACTGATCAAGACTAAAGAATCTATCAAAAAGAAACCAACCGAACATAAATGGGAGTTGGATGATAAGGGCAAACGAATTCGCGGCAAGGCTGATGGCCCAATTAAAGATTATGATTCATATGTATTCGATATTTACTCTAAATTTGTGCCACAGCCCGTCGAAATATCACATCAAAGTGTTTACGATAGATATGATATTTTGGAGGAGATCGGTAACGGTGCCTTTGGTGTTGTACATAGATGTCGGGAGCGTACCACGGGAAATATTTTTGCTGCCAAGTTTATACCCGTCTCACATGCTGTTGAGAAAGATTTGATTCGACGTGAAATAGATGTTATGAATCAATTGCATCACCAGAAACTAATTAACCTACACGATGCATTTGAAGACGACGACGAAATGGTTCTCATCCTAGAATTGTAAGTACAAAATAATCGAATATTTAATTTAACCTCAAACTAAAAATTGATTAACTTCAAAGCAGATTTTTATGACAAATAGATTAATATTAATAACTAATAGATTCGATCCTTTAGGTAGAAAACCAGTAATTTAATCTTAAAATAATTAACGTCCACACATTATAAATCAATAAGTGAAAGGGGAAAACTGAATAAACCCGCACAAATAAACACTCGAAAACTGCACAACATATAGATATTGGAAATTTTTAAAACTCATTCAATACTATTAAATCATATTATTTATTTTAAAGTTAAGCCCAGCAATAAATTTGAAATTTCAAGCCATTGTAGCAATACTTTTTATATTTCACGTAGCCAAAAAGGTATGGGTAATGGTAAAGGGATTCCGAATAATAATTTGACGATTACTGTATTGCTACAAAAAAATAATAATAAAAAAATATTCGATAAATAATCACATACAGATAAGCTGTTTTGATAGACATACACACCTACTACAATATTTAAAAAATATATGGAATCGAAAATGCACTTACTTTATTCTACCATTAATTTTCTTTATTCACAGCCTTTCGGGAGGGGAACTATTTGAGCGTATTACCGCCGAAGGTTACATAATGACCGAGGCTGAAGTTATCAATTATATGCGACAGATTTGCGAGGGCATTCGTCATATGCATGAGAAAAATATTATTCACCTGGATATTAAGCCCGAAAATATAATGTGCCAGACCCGTAACAGTACAAACGTGAAGCTGATTGATTTTGGCTTAGCCACACGTTTAGATCCTAACGAGGTGGTGAAAATAACAACGGGAACCGCCGAATTTGCAGCTCCCGAAATTGTGAACCGAGAACCAGTTGGCTTCTATACAGATATGTGGGCAACTGGAGTGCTGGCTTATGTTCTGTAAGTTAATGAAAACGTGCTCAAATTATTGTCACATGTATATATATATTTTTTTTATATTTTTTAGCCTGAGTGGACTTTCGCCCTTCGCTGGAGACAATGACATACAAACACTGAAGAACGTTAAGGCCTGTGATTGGGATTTCGATCAAGAAGCCTTCAAGTACATATCCGATGAGGGTAAAGACTTTATACGCAAACTCCTTTTAGCCAACAAAGAGAAACGAATGACTGCACACGAATGCCTTCTTCATCCATGGCTAACAGGCGATCATAGGGAGTTAAACCAAAAGATAGCACGGGATCGGTACTTGGCTTATCGAGAGAAACTTAGAAAGAAGTACGAGAACTTTGGCAAATACCTCTTGCCAATTGGCCGACTTTCCGAATATTCATCACTACGAAAATTGTTGATGGAGAAATACAAGATACATGATGCTGTCTTTGACCGCCGTCAAGCTGCGCCGCGATTCGTCATCCGACCATCTTCGCAGTTCTGCTACGAAGGTCAAAGCGTTAAGTTCTATTGTCGATGCATTGCGATTGCCACACCTACTTTGACCTGGTCCCACAACAATATTGAGCTTAGACAGAGTGTTAAGTTTATGAAACGTTATGCAGGCGATGACTTTTACTTTATTATAAATCGTGTAAAGCTCGATGACCGTGGCGAATATATAATTCGCGCCGAGAACCATTATGGTTCCCGAGAGGAAGTCGTTTTCCTCAACGTTCACCCACTGCCAAAAGAACAGCCCAGATACCGAACCGAATCGACACCGGTTCGCCGACGTGAGCCCCTGCCCTACACCTTCTGGCAGGAAGAATCGGAATCGGCGCCCAGTTTTACATTCCTATTACGTCCACGTGTCATGCAGGCTCGCGACACCTGTAAGCTCCTATGTTGTCTTAGCGGCAAGCCCGTACCCACTGTCAAATGGTATAAGGATGGTCGAGAGCTTAGCAAATACGAGTATGCAATGACTCACTCAGACGGTGTCGTCACAATGGAAATAATTGATTGCAAACCTTCTGACTCTGGCAAATACAGCTGTAAAGCAACAAATTGTCATGGAACAGATGAGACAACCTGCGTTGTTATTGTCGAAGGTATGTCATCAGTTTACAAATACATCATATCCCCCGAATCGAGTTAGACATAGTAAACCATAGTAAACTCTTGCCGTATACGGGCCTGTCTCAACTTAATTAGAAATCATACAAACCCTGTATATCTGTTATTGAGTCCGTTCATTTATACGTACTTCCATCCGACTGACAAACTATAAAATATTCGTTTTTCTTGGATACCTCACGCAAAATAAGTACATTTTTTCATTATTACCGTTAAAAATATATTATCAAATTTGGTTTCTTAAAAATAACTCGACGGCTGCATGAGTTGGAAACCCATAAAGTTGACTCACATGTAGACAAGACTGCGTTTTAAGTATAAGAAACATACATACCATAATTTTTTATATGAGTAATACTTTAATATTTGACTTCCTTCCTTTTTACAACTTGATTACTTTCTCTAGGAGAATGGGTTACGCCTGAGCAGGCAGAACTTGCACACAACTTCCTTTACTCAGGAGGTAATTGATTATAATAAAACTCGACTAAAAACATACCATTTACTTTAACTCTTAAGCATGCATTCACTTGTAAACGTATTGTATTATCCTATCTAGCTTTTTCTAATATGTAGAATTCTCCACATGCATGTTAAGATCGTACTTTGATATAATGAGATATAAAATAATATAGTCCACATTAAATCAGGATATTCAACATTAAGACTATGTATTTTGGTACAGGTATTTGATCATCTATGATCAACATGCAATGTGACACTATTTAAAAAACTCATCATATTGAATTGAAAACTGATTTCCTGTAAAAATGACTATGTATCTTATTTTACTCTAATGATTACCACTAAAAAGTACATCCTTTCATTGTACATCAAAAGTATTCAAGAATTTATAACTTTTAAATGAAGCAAATTTAGATGAAATGTGTATATTATTTTTGTGACATATGCTTTAATTTCTAAATGTGAAGCCCCAAAAGAAATGGTGTTCAAATGGTGTTTTGTTGTATTGTCTTTAAATAAACCTAAATTGTATTTCCCTTACCACACAGTTCTCATTCGACAGTTGTTTACATGACTCTCTGAAATCATGCAGACAACTGAACAACGAGACCAGGATAAAGTATATTCCATTTTCATTTAAGCATATATGCATACATATATATCCCTTATTCGTAGAAATGTTTGTTCTATTAATATTGCTTAGCACGGATCGCAAGTACTTTGAACATATTTTAATGAACTTTCAATGTATTCTTTATTTTATTTAAACCTTACATTTAGGTACTTTTATGTATGTTTTATAAATGTGATGGGAAGTTGCAAATCTTCTAAATATCATGACTTACCTATTCTTCACCCTCAAAGACACTGAATGAATATTTTTCTAGGAATTTCTAAACGATTTTTCAAGACGTTTTCAAATTAATCTCAATTTTGTGTTGCTTTGTGACAAAAGTACTTTGCTTATTAAACTCACTGCTATATTATCTCTCCATTCTCTAGATCGCAAGTACATAGAACAACCTATTAAGCCAGCGCCACCTCCGATTATAACAAATCGACAGTTTACATCATCAAATATTTCCAGCCATTCAGAGCAGACATCAAGCACCAGATCAACATCGGATGGCAGGGTGAGTATGTCCAGACAGATATTTCAATATGGGACTAAAATATAATAAATCAATTCCCAGACTGTCATCAATACATCGAGCTCAAGTTCCTCAACAACACAGAATAGCATTTCAGGCAAAAAGAAATATGCAGCCAACAGCCTACAGGCACCCGGCAGCCCATCCAGATCTCGTAGTGCCACTAAAGAACTAATTCGTATGTTAATTACATTCAAATTATACATTTACTGAATTTAACAAAACATGTATAATGCTTACAGTTCCGCCCGACGATTCCTTGATGTGCAAGCCGGTGTTTACAAAACCGCTTCACGATCTGACAATTCGCGATGGCGAGCAATTGCAATTGACCTGCCACGTTAAGGGCGATCCAGAACCACAGATAACATGGTCCAAGAATGGCAAATCTATATCTTCATCGGAAATAATGGATCTGAAATATAAAAATGGTGTTGCGACACTTACCATACATGAGGTCTTTCCCGAAGACGAAGGTGTCTTCTCCTGCACGGCGACGAACTCGATTAGCGCAATCGAAACCAAGTGCAAACTTACTATTAAGCGTAAGTATTTATAGACGAGATATGAAAATGATGTAAATAAACTTAGTTATTCACATAACTTTAGAGCTTTGACATGGGATTGAGCTTTTAGTTGCCTACATTGAGTTATAAGAAATATTTGGTCCTTTTTTCATTCTAGCTCTGGACAAACAGTCCACCAAACGACAGGCAACGGGCAGTGACAAACCGCCTAAAATAGTCAGCCATCTGGAATCGAGATTCGTTAAGGATGGAGATGCGGTTACATTGGCCTGCCGAATTATTGGAGCTGATCACTTCGACGTTGTTTGGTTGCACAACAATAAGGAGATCAAGCCAAGCAAAGATTTCCAATATACGAACGAGGCAAATATCTATCGCTTGCAAATTGCGGAAATATTCCCGGAAGACGGTGGCACCTACACCTGCGAGGCCTTCAACGATGCTGGAGAATCTTTTAGCACCTGCACCATTAATGTAACAGTACCTGGCGATGAACCCAAGCAACCAACATTTGTTAAATTCCCCATTTCCGTTTCCGTTACGGAGGGAGAAAATGCTACCTTCGAATGTGAATTCAACGGAGAGTTGTTGAACCTAGCCTGGCTTAAGGATGGAAAACCTATAGATGAGGCACGCTCCAGATATTCATTTACCAAGGATAACAATCAGTATACGTTCGCTGTAAATAAATGTAATCAGGATGATGTGGGTCAATATCAGGCAAAAGCTGTAGCCAAAAAGGGAGAAAGCTTGTGTGCATTTTCCGTAAACGTCCTGACCTCCGAGACTTAAAATGTATAATTGGAAAAAATAACCAGACTGCTAATTGAATAGATATCATCTTATAAGTATTTCAATCTTCAAACACAAATTACAACAAAACAATACTCAAAATCGGCAAGCAACAAACACCTAAAAGATCTGCCATACTATATAAGATATAGTAATTGGCAATTCTTTGGATTCTATCTATCCTAACTTATTACAATATATGTACTTTAGAGATAAACGAAATAACACATAAGCAAAATGTACAATATTTTCTAATTTTTACATTTGTATCAACATTTTTGTTTATGTATGTACATCATGAATATCGCCTATCGAATACTAGTATAAACTCACTAAAGACCGAGAATGTATAAAAGAACGCTAAGCAAATCGTTAACTTATCCACTTATTTGAGTGCTGGCATCCTCACCTAACATCTTTATAACAAAAGTCTTTTAAGTGGATTCCTTTCGGATTGTCTTAAGCTTCGATTTTACTTAATATACAAGTATAAATACATTCATCAACGATGTACTTGTCCCATTCAACTCTAATGCATGCATCTATGTATGTATGTATTTGTGTGTTATGTGCGCGACTATTGACTTTAAAAAATATTATGTAAAATTTTAAATCGATTTTAAATAAACGACAAAATGCAATATATAATAAAAATCTTTTAATTATAAACATGTAAGAACGTTGTAGTCGGGCGCAACAAACTTGATAAACTCTCTTTCAGTTTACCGGGGACTATATTCTTTTCTATTTATAATAGTATAAAAATATCAAAGAAACGCTTCAATTATCAATTTTGGAAATCACCACCGAATAACTATAAATTAAAAAAAAAATATCAAAATCCTTTAATTAAAACTTTAGATTTTCACATTAGCATTTTAATCTGTAAGTAGTTTATTTACCATTCACAATTGTGATCGCATAATGAATTTACTACATTAGTTGCAAATAAATATGTACAAATATTTGAGCTACGCAAGCGTTACGGAAGACCAAGCTTAAAATCCGACTGGCGACGGATTTAAAAATATGATTTTTTTTTTGAAATTTTTTAAGGAGGTGGCATTTAACGCTGATGACAAACTTTCTTTTTTTCTTTTTTTTTTTTTAAATTAATAGCTATGTATATAGAACAAACCATACATACATACCCATAAAATAAATTGTTATACTTAAAGCAAAACTTACAACTAATGTGATTAAAGAAAATATTTGTTTTCATTAAAAAAAAAAATACTCTATTATTAGACCCAACCGCAAGCAATTTTTGCGTGTTTTGTGCAATCACACTCACACTGTCCGATGAAAACAATTTTATTCGTGTCTTTTATAGCTATTGACTTAAGCATAGAGACCGTAAGTACGAAAATCGTTAAGGGAAGTACTATATATTCAGTTAATTAAAGCATTAATTCTTTCGTTCTAATGAAGCTAGAGATATTTTGAGTATAAGTAAGTTTATTCTATGCGGACGTTTTAAGCTAATGGTTATACATATATCTACGCCCAAATGGGGCGTGGCAAATCGGAAAAAGCTTCAAACGATTCAGCTGTTGATCCTGATCGAGAATATATCCTTATGGGATCAGCACCGCCTCTTTCACACAAACATTACACCCCGTTTACCCATTTTTAATGGGTTCAGGGAGTACAAATTGCGGGAATACTGACCAACTTATAAAAACAATTAATGTTTTTAAATTTGTCAATTTTGTTGGAAGGTCAACAGTTATAAGCTTAAATTTGTGATAGAGCTTTTAAACTTTATATTCGTTTCTTCGGTTTGGAATGCACTCATTATAACACTGGTGGTATATGCGAATATATTTCATTTTTTAAGTTAGCCTATATTTCCCCTTTGCAAAAAAAGAACAACAAAAGAAAAAATCTATTGTTCCCGCATATACATATATACATATATATATTATAATGAGCTCATGACTTACATTCCACTGTAAAAGATATATACTCTTTATTTGAAAATTGTTGAATATAATTGTTTTAAATATATATATTATAATTGTATGAGAGTAATGAGGATCTATAGGTAGACTCTCAACCCTACAACCTTAATACAGGTTGCAGCTATAATATATATATATATATTGATATACAACTTCTTTATATTGATAAAAAAAATGCAACTTTAACCATTCTGAATATGGTTCCATATTCGCACCCTGAAAAGTGGAAAACGATTAAATAATAAGCCCCAACAGTGGCCAGTGCATCTCCTGTCCCACTCTCCGTAAAAGGGAACTTTTGCTATTAGAGAAAACTGCACTAGATCAGCGTAAAACTAATTTATTTACATTTCATGTACATTTCATTTTTATCACATATACATTAGGCATATGTAAATTTAAAAAAATTCATAATATAAAGATGTGAAAAAAAAGTATCAACGATAGAATGTAACAAAAAATGTTTTGATGATGTACACTTAAATGATGACAAAACTTTTAACTAATTGATAGCAAAATTTTCTACTTCATTGTTTGGAAAAAACAATAAGAAATATAAATTGAATATCAAACGAGTCAACAAAAAATGATATTACGATAGTGACTCGAACTTAAACTAAATAGATTTTTAAGTTTATACATATACCATATATATATGGTAGGGTCTCAGCATAGCATATTTGCATATTACAATTTTCATTTCTTTTTGATTCCCAACATTTTTTTAATTTAATGTATTGGGTATTTAAAACTTTCTATCACACAGTTAAATATATATATTTTGACCCGAACGCTTATACAAATAATAAATGAGAAATGTTATTAATATATATGTTTACAGATGTCCATATATTCACATATATTGTCGCATTATTCATTCAAGCACAACGTATGGCAAAACAATCAATGGTTCGTTATTATAGGATTGTAGCTGAAGAACTTGATGCCATTCCTTGAACTGTTGAACACGCGAATCATCCCCAACAACAGCTCGAATGCCTTTACTATATTCAAAAGTTTTTGTTTCATTTTGATAAATATTTTGTTGACAGTTTTCTATGCTTTTTAAAGAAAAATTATTTTTATCATCATCAAAAGAACTTAAGCTATTATTATTATAGCATATTTTGGCAGCATCCTTATCAACTGTAACTTTTGGCTTATGATCGTCTATTGTTTTAATAGAGTTAAATGAAGGTAGCATGCCATTATTTTCTTCCATTATTGGTAATTCATCGATTGTATTCAAATTGTTTTCGCTTAGTTCTTCATTTTGATCGTCATTCAAGGATTCGTCATTTGAATCTAAGTACAGGTCCTCATCAACATTTTTAGCTGCATTCGGTTCAGTCTCAATCTTTAATTTATTATTTTTTAAAAAGGCAATTTCTTTGTGATTTCCTTTGTTAATATCCTCCTTATCGCTCTCATCATCCTCTTCCCCTTCGTCTTCGGTTGGACTATTGCTGCCGCTACTACTACTGCTGTAATTAACGATCCTTTCCTTTCGTCCCGCGCTGTCTTGTATGCATAATTCATTGCTAAAAAATAACTTACGGTGAGTTTTTATAAACGTTTCGGTATTTCTTTTAACATTATTATTAATATTATTACTAAATATGTGTTTTAGTTCTATATCTATGCTTTCCTTCCGGCAATTTTCACGAAGTCTGTGACGAAGACGGCGACGATAACGATAGCGATAACATCTTTGTGAATTATTATAGCAGGCGTTTGACAAAGGTGTAGGTTGGAATACACTTGACTCAGTCTTCGGTTCAAGAGTGAATTCTTGCTGACATTCAGGTTTTTCCATTTCTGTTGAAGCAGACGCTTCAGCGGATCCTAGATGTCCCACTATTGGAGAGCTTGCTGATATTGAATTAACTGGCGAATTAATTTTACTGGGTGTTTTCTTTATTGTCAGCACTATATGATTGTTTATCCCGCCAGGTTTTTGCACAATTGCATATTCCTCATCATTGCTATTCTCATCCTCATTTTCCAATTGTCCATCAGTTGTTGAATGACTTTTATAAGACTCCTGCTCGTCCTCGCTTGCAGTTGGAACGCCCTGCAAGTAAGCGTTTATTATATTCAATTCAGTTTCCTTTTCGCTGCATTCACTGCGAGTTTCAATTTCGTCATCGCTGCTATTATTGCAACTACTTAAAATAGATATCTGTCTCTCAACATTTCCATTGATCGCAATTTTGATTCGCTTAATGCGTGGTTTATCTTCTATTTCTAAATTAGAGTTTTGTTGCTTATCTTGTTGATCCCTTTCAATGCCAATTGCTTTTCTGCGTTTTTTACGATTTCTTTCAATCACATTTCTTTCAACTTGCGTTCCTTCCAATTTTATATTTCTTTGAATTTTATATTTTTCATCTATTTTTTTTTGTGTTAATTGTAAATCGGAACTACTGCAACTACTGTTGCTGTTGCTTCGACAGCGATTACGTTTAACGACGTTTAAATCATAATCTTCATTATGATTGACGAGTTTTAGCAAATTATAACTATTTACCAAAGGATCTTCATTAAGATATACCACTTGCACTTGATTCTCCTGATT
Source organism: Drosophila pseudotalamancana (assembly GCA_037075185.1). Classification (NCBI taxonomy): domain Eukaryota; kingdom Metazoa; phylum Arthropoda; class Insecta; order Diptera; family Drosophilidae; genus Drosophila; species Drosophila pseudotalamancana. The sequence goes on along the minus strand of JBAMCK010000401.1, from coordinate 244,727 downwards.
AGCATCCTCATTATCGATTTCAACTCTCAATGGGTTGGGTTTAATCTTTTGATTATCAAAACAATAAGAATAACTTTCAGACTCTTCTGAATTGATTTTATCAATCGGTGCGGGAACTTCTTTTGTTTTAACTTTTAGTCTTTTAGCAGCTAGGCGACACGTTGGTAAACACTTGGCCACACCCAAAAAGGGGGGTATGAATGATTTAACATTTCTTGATTTACAGTTTCTAACAAATCTCATATAGCTTAGATCCTTACGTATATGTTGTTCATATGTTAATGAGCCATATTTGGGAACAACATCGGCCCCATCGCTAACTGAATAAGACCCCAAATTCTCCAAGAAATCCTTAATGGATGAAGTCAGATTCAATGAGGAATCAACGCTATTCCAATTACCATTAATGTTTGGTATGTAATAATTGTGTAAAGCATTAATATGAAAATTAGTGACCTCATTTGTTTGTACATCAAATCTTTGCTTTGCTATACATGACGGATCTTCGTGTACGGTGTAAAAAGAGATCGGTTCGAGTAGTTTATTGTTATCCTCTTTATCTTCATATTCAATACTTATGTCTTTATTGTTTTGATCAGATAATGAACTAAGTGTATTTTCCACTTTATTTTCATCATCATTATCATTTTCGGGAGTTGGGTTAAGTTTGATGTCTGGCGATATATTCTTTATAATAGTTTGCAATGGATCGTCGTCATCATCAAAATCCAAATCAAAAATGGATTTCATTGGCTTTTGAGCTAATACAGGTGGGGCTTCTCCTGTTGGGCAATTATCTAATTTTAAAACTGGCTGCTCATTGTGCTTATTATCTCTGCCAATCTCTGTATCTACTGAATTCTTTGCAATATCTTTTTCCATGTCGGTTTGATCTAAATTGTCATCTCCACCTGTTTCTTTTGGCATATCTTCCACAATTATACAAGTGCATGGTACTATTTGTGCCCGATATCGTTTTTCAGCCTCGATAACACTTAGCGGACTACTGAAACTCCTGACTATATGCATTAATTGTGTTGTAATATCATTATAATCAGTTTTTAACTTTAAATCCTCTGCATTCTTAAGAGATGAAGTCTGTAGAGAATTACTATTACTATCTATAGAATGCATTCGCTTTATTTCTCGCGATTTTATGCTGTCGCGTGAAGGCTCCGATGTAATAGTATCACTATCCGTATTCACAGGATCTGCAAAAGAAAAAAACATTACAGCTATATATAACATATACAATTTATATATCCGTCTCCCATTATATTAAAATATTAATAATTTTAATAATTTAAGAATAAAATAATAAATATGAAATACGGACGCAAAACGAAGTAAAAACTATTCACGAATTTAGTCCCAATACTAACTGCTAATGATGAATCAACTATTTAAATAAATAACTATATAATAAATAAATATTTAATATATTGTATGCTGTTTTAACGTTTCTACTGACAAATAATATATATAGTATTCCACGTTTTTATACATCTAGCTAGAAAGTATGGAAAATAAGTAGGACAATTTAAGTCGAGTGTGTAAATAAGGAATAACCTCGATGCTATGCTGTTTAAAAATTTGTATTACATCTCTATATAAATGAATTCATGCATGTACATTCATGTCAAAATTGGTTAATTAACATTAAACTAACGCACGCACAATTACACTCTAAAGCGATACAAAGCAAATCCATAACAACCAAACGGAAAAGTTTATCGATTTTTAAACAAACTTGAACTGCGCGTGCTGAAGGAAAACCTGCATATAAATGAAATATCTATTGCTTTTACACACGCTGAGATCGGCGCGTTTTTACACATAAACAGAGTTAGACCGACTTCTGCTAGCTACATACATTTTTAATGAAATCAGGGTAAAAAAAAAAAACGAAAACTAAGAGACGATTTGTTTGTTAAGGCCTGGACGAGAAAACACGGAGATCGAAAATAGAGAAAACTTATCTGGAAGGATGAAACCAAGATGAATTTTTCTGAAAATGATACTTCTAAGAATATTCTATTTTTTTTTTCATATGAAGTTATTGGTTGGTTCCTTCAAAAAAGGAACCTGTGAACTGATTCCTGTCTTAGAAAAATCTCCTAACATGTTATGTTTTGTTTTAATTATACATTTTTGACGTTCTTGAGTAGTCAAGTTAATCAGCTTAAATAATAAAATTCAAACACAATTTGAAAAATAACACTCAATTATGAAAAATTTCCTTAAGTTAGGTTACAAATTTGATTTTGGGTTTTTGAAAGATAGATTCGAAAGGTATAAGCAAAAATGTGTCATTAACGTATAAAAAAAAGTTTCATTAAGATCGGATAAAAAGCAAAAAAGTTATAGCTTGCGCATTTTAAATTTTTGAAGATTCGACTCCTTGGCGTCGACGTCACTAGCACCGTGCGCTCAGCACTGCCGAGACGGCTGCCCAATTCTCATCACAGCTACATTATACGTATACGTATTTTACATTTACGTGCGTTGGTTTAACACTAAATCACGCATGTTTATGCGTGAGTAAGCATTTAGAGATGTATCCAACATATTCTAAACTGCATTATACGGGGTTTAGGATATCTTGTAGACTAGACCTAAATAAACCAAAAAAACACTTACCTTCCAGTATATTTGAGAGCTTATCTGTTCCTGCTTGAGAAACGTTTGTTAAAAACGCTTCCATAGTATGTGGCGAATAAATAGATGCTTCTGAAATAAATTAAGCCCATTATTAATATATATATAATATAAACATAAAGAAATATATCAGAAACCTGAGCAAGATGAAGTCGGCCGCATTTGCATAGATCGCGATTCCTGATTTCGAATGTTTGTCGTAGTATTTGATATTTTATTTGCAACTGATGCTGATGATGGTGTTGAAACACTTAGCTTTCTACTTTGAATTTCATTGAAAAGCTCTTTTGTTGTTTTTACTTTCTTCACGCCAGATCCGAAAAATATTTGCTGTGAAAGACTCGACTCCTTGGCTATCAAAGAATCCACGCCTTTAGAGCCCTTTTTGCGACCCCGCTTTTTTGGAACTTTTGGGAACAAAAAGTTATAATTTTAATTCTTAATTATAAAATTATAAATATATTTAAATATAACTAACTTGCTTCGTCGCCTGTTTTCGAAAAGTTTATTTGTGCTGTCTTCACATCCACCTCTTCGTAAGCGGATAGCCGACTACAAGAAGTGCTCGAATCATTATTTAAATAATCTTCAAAAGTTGGTCTTGTTGGCAAATCGAAACTAATATGTTCGTTAGCTTGACTTATAGGTTTTAAGCCATTTGCTTGTATGGTGTGAACATCACTTGAAGGCTCCAAGCGATTGATAGATGTAAATCTTCCAGCAAACGTCAAATCAGCGGACGCGGTTCGATGTCGACTTTGAGAATTAGCAGAAATCGCGTCGCCAGATAAAATAGAGCTCATGGAGCTATTCGATAAGGATAATATTTCTGTAGAAAGAGGAAAAGTTATTATTATATTAAATTAAATCTACATAATTGTTTTATTTTTAAATGTTTACCAGGCTCCGTAGAAAACGTTTTTCGTGCATCTTTCACCTGCGTGCGATATTTTTTGGATTGTTGTATAGGAATTTCATCCATGCTATTTAACGAAGATGATTTATTATTATCCTTTTCTCTACGCTTTTTATCCTTCTTCACCTTTTTAGGACGAGGATAAATTACAGGCGTGGCTAGAGAACCTTTTCCAACCTTCTGTTGACTATTGTTAACTGTTCTCGATTCATTATCATCGGAATCGGAAACAATATCAATGACAATCGAGGCCTCATTTACTTTATCATTTGCCATATATACAGAATTTGAAGAGTGCTCATTTATAAAGGGTTTTGCTAATCTTTGAGATTTGGTTTCAATAGCTTTCATTTCTTTAACTGGCTTGTTAACAATTGCTAAGGACTCCTCACTATCCTCAATATTAATATTATTATTTAACAAGCTAGAGAAGTTTGTTTGTTTCTCTGAAGAGTCAATACTTGAATGCAAATCAGATATAACTCTCTGCAGGGGTGGCGACGAAGGCTGCGAAGAATATTGAAGTGTATTTAAAACGGCTTCCGTTGTATTTGATTCTGATTCCGTTAAATTAATTCCAACAATTGGTTTAAAAGATAGTTGGGCATCGTTTGTTGTTGTCTGTTGATGAATTCCTACCATTTCACGCCATTTCTTCAAAAGAGATTTAGCCCGACGAGCTAATTGGTCATTTTTAGTTCGACGGCGAAGTTGATTTATATATTTAGCCAATCGGGTGGCTTCCAATTGCTCTTTCGTGATCGTTGTACCCTCCAAGGCGCAGATAACTGACAGAACTGCCTCCATATTAACGACCTATTTATATATTTATATATATATATATATATATAGTATTAAGTATTTATATAAATACATATATTAAGTTATTTTATATTTATATAGAACTAAATTTTATATTATATTATGATATTTGATATACATACATCATAGTTTTGATCAAGTGCCTGCGATAGGTTTGAGGTCAACTGCTGGATTTGGTTTTGGTTCATTTATGTCAGATAATTCCAAAGTCTGCCTAGTCCAAGGAGCGGCAAATAGAACTCAGATGTCACGCACTGTTTGAATGAGCATGAGCTAAAACCATAAACCAAAAATAAAATTAATTATACACGTTAAATTATGCTAAACAACTATTTATACAAATATATTAAGAGAACTTCCAATATTAATCGATGTGTAACGTCAAATATATCAAGGAAAATTAATATGTCTATGATAAAAATTCATTTTAGACAGGTTAAATTATGCCCAAAAATTATTTAAGTATATATCCTCACATGGGCAAATGTATACATACTTTTTTTAATTACATACTTATGAATATAAGTTCATATGTATATTATTACATACACATATGCATATGTATAGCATTATGGAAAACATACATCTTTATGTAAATTGCCGTTTTCTGTTAAGGTATTTACTTTTCAACTACTCATTATATTTAACTCATTATATTATATTTTAACATAAATTTTGCTTTAATTGAAATTCTTCCCAGCTAACAATAAATATAAAATTTGTAGAATCACAACGCACACGCATACACACACCTATACACACATGGACTCCTGTACACGCGTTGACACGAAAATTTCTTATATACCTTTGTTGTAATTTCCTTTGAAATCATTAAACTCTCGTCTTTATTAAACACACCTGTTGCGTTTTTGTTTTTAAAGGAATAGTGTCGATCAAACAATTTTTTTTTAATAATTTTCAACACAATTCGCCATTTTTTGATATGGAGATGTGCAAATGAATATCGATACATCGCTAATTTAAGCGTTATATTAATAACATGCATAAGTATATCGATTAAAAAATACCGATTTATCGAAATTATAGCGTACCTGATATCTTAATAAATGGCTTTAATCGATTGTAGAAGGAAACGACCCAGTGTAATATATCGAGGCTTCAGCAATATTCTTTTATTTATGTTTTATAAAATAAATTAATTTAAAAAGGAATTAAAAACGGTAATTTCATAATATTTTAAATCTGCATACAACTATATAAATTTAGATAACAAAGACTAAAAAACTAGAAAAATTTCAGGTTTAGATTTTCAAAACCAATATATAACTGTGTATAATTAAATGTATACGATTTCTTAATTCGGGTTCCTTAAATTTTGATATCGTTACGAGTACTTATCGATAAAATTTCGTAACGATACTCAAGTATCACGTAATGGGTAACTCTCATCTCAGGCTTGCATACACCACACTTGCATACATACACTATATGTGAGTGCCAACACAACTAGCAGTATTTTAAAGTTTGCAAAAGTATAACACTTCAAATATTATTTTGAGTTTTCAATCATATTTAAACTTGAAAAGTTAATTTGCGTCTACTAAAGTCTGAGGGAGTAAACAAGCAAATAGGCATTTCTTGGGCTAAGTACATTTCTTATGTAGTAGGGTGTGTGTACACGCATATATTTGTATATGCATGTGGTGCCACGGTGGTACTAGTAGTAGTCATGGAAAGGGCTGCCAACTTATTAGAAGTACGCAAAGTGCTAAAATATGACATAAAACGCAATAAAGTACTATATTTGGTCAGTCGTTTCATGCTAAATTCATATAGTACACATGTACACACAATACAATACCAAGTGCAACACTAGTTACTGAAAATAAACGCAAACTTCTTAAATAACAATTTTTATTGGTAACATATATATTTATATTTGCATAAATGTATACAAATATCCGAAAAAAAAAAATAATTTGTATACTTTTTAACTTGTGCAATTAAAAAAAGTATATTTCAATTTGAAACTTCATGTGCAATTACTCAGCCCGCTTTTATAGGTTATGTTAGCTCGTTCTCTTATTCCGCTGATGTTGTTATTGTTCCAATTTCGCATTACGCACACAGGCACGTCTATAGATGATTGTGTATGTGTAAGCAGTGGAAGTTAGAAAAATTTTTATTTTGTTCGTATTTCAATTTAGTATACATAGTTTTAAAAACGCAAACGAACTTGTTGTGTGCGTGTGTGTGTGTGTGCGTGTGCGTGTGTGTGCTAACTGTTGGTCTGAATTTTTTTTTACGATTTCAGCGACAGACAATTTTAAAGAAAAATAAAACCACAAGAGTTTCGCTAAAATGACAGACTCAATGAAATTCGGACCCGAATGGTTGCGCAATATGTCGGCGGAGCCCTCAAATGTTGGCAACAATAATCTATCCGGCGCTTTAAACAGCGCTCTTAACTTACACAGCCTGGGAGGAGGAGGAGGAAGTGGTGCCGGAGGAGGTGGAATAGGTGGAGCAGGAGCTATTCACTTAATGACCAATCAAAGCCAAACAGTTGCCTCTCGAAATATGTTTCCGGAATACCGTTATGGTCGGGAAGAAATGTTATCCTTATTCGATCGGAATTGTTTGCTGCCTCAGATTTTGCCATCGTTTAAAAAACTGTTTGTTGAAAAAGTTCAGTATCCCTTGGCCTTAACGCCCAGCTCCGAGGAAGAGGTGAATTGCCAAAGTCAGCTGGGAAGCAGCGTAAGTAGTTATAGTTATACCGTGTAATTAAAATCACTATGTGAATTTTGTTTTACGTAAAGTCGCGGCCTGCTTGGCTGCAGCGGTCCCCAGGCGGATTTGGTTTACCCTCACGTGGTTCTGGTCGTGGTGGTACGGTTGATCGTGGCCGTATGCGTGGTAAATCGATTTATCATTCTATATATCAAAGACCAAGCGCTATATACGATGAGAGTCTATCGCCAATATCGATGAAGGTAGGTGACAACGATCTTTACCGACTTTCTTACCTAATCTTTATGTGCTTTGCAGCCAGATCGAAATTGGTGCGAGAGGAATGGCACAGGCGATTCAGCAGTTGTTGGAGCAATAACTGGTAGTGGGGGAGGCATTCCTGCCACAGTAGACTGGAATGGTACGCCCAGCTCCAGCCCACGTAAGGATTTCTCCGGTCATACTCGGAACATGGAAAACTGGCGCAGAAACCGTAATGAAGATGGATCGGGAGACGGTCCAAATACGGGTGGCGGAGCAGTTGGTTCAGATGTTTCCGGATGGCGGAGTGGCGGCGGTCATCGTTGGGGTAAGCTTCAAAATAGAGAGCACAATGCAATTAACCTAAATTCCATTCGCCTCTTTAGGCCGTTCCACCAGCTGGCGAGATGAGGAGTCAATGCAGAGCGGAAATTTAGAAGCAACTGCTAACTTTGTTGGCAATCAAACACCTAATATGCAAAGATCTATTTCAGTAATAGGAAATGTGACAGCGGAAAGGACAAACGCAAAATCAACTGTAAATTCCGGTATGAATCGTGCGATGAGTGGCTTAAAAGGTAATCAATCGTGGCCAGAAGGCGAAGATAATTTACCCGAGTGGGCCATGGAAAATCCTTCTGAAATGGGTGGAACTTTTGATGCCAGTGGTGCTTTCCACGGCGAAGTAACGGAACAGGTGAAAAAGCCACAAAAGCAGCCAACTAGCTTAAAAACTTTGGAAGCAAAGGAATCCGAAGAAAAAGAAAAACAAGCTGCATTTTGCCTAACCAACTCATTAAAAGTAGAAACGTTGGTTGAGCAGACAAAACCTAGTGATGAGTCCTTAGTTAATAACACTAAAAACATAAACGAAAATGTAAACAACAATTTAAATGCACAGGATGTAGATGTTCGATCCACGGCTGAATCAACGCCCACACAAACGTTGGAAACTATTTTACCAACTGGTCTAGGTGATATATCAGAACGCTTTAAAGAGGTAGCCGATGAAGTTGAAAAATTGATTATGGATGATGATGATAGATCTAAAATAATTCAAATGGACGCTACAAACGTAAGCAATAGCAATTCCAGCAGTTATATGTCCAATAATGTTGTGGCCTCTGCCCAAATTGGACAACAAAAAGAAAATGATATTTCACATAAACCATCGTCCTTTTCCGAGCAATTGGCCATCCAGCAACATCTTCAACAACAGCAACATATGCATTTACCTGTGCTACCTGCACATGTTCTTAATGCAAATCCTAATGAACTCTGGTTTTATAGAGACCCCCAGTCGAATGTCCAGGGTCCGTTTAGTGCCATGGAAATGACTGAATGGTATAGAGCGGGTTACTTTAATGAGAATCTATTTGTACGTCGTATTACGGATTCTCGCTTTCGAGCATTAGGCGAGCTTATAAAGCTTTGTCATGGCAATATGCCGTTTACACACAACCATCTATTGCCCACTCCTTTAGATTTGGACAACTTACAAATCAGTTTAACGCCACGGAAGCCTTTAACTCACCCCTTAAACGAACATCCTCCTCTTCCACTTCTTCGACCTGCTGATGAGCAATTGAAGGCAAATGTTACAGCAGCTGCGGATTCCTTGAGTGCAGCTGTAAAGGGTCATATAAACGCACATACGATGGACACATCCCACATGTTAACCATGCGTTTTCAAATGCTTCAGGATCAATATTTGCAGCATCAAGAATATCAAATTCTTTCAGAACTATCCAAAAGTGATTGTTTCCAGCGAATGGATCCAGCTCAAAGGGAAGCCGTTGTACGTAGCAAGGTTCAAATGTTGGTCTTGCCAGAGTACTTAAGTAGCTTTAGTGGATTAAGCCAATCCTTGGCTGCCCTAAATCCTTTAGCTGGGAGTCAATTATATGATGCCATAGCTCAACAGACCAAGAAGGATCAGCAACAAATATTTCCTAATCAGCAGCGAAACGATAACAACTTTCTGGATGCCAACGATTTTATTATGAATGCACAACTGATGCATCAGCAAACGCTTACCCAAGTACAGAATCCACAGCCACCTTCACATGCGGAACAATTAAACCCATTTAGCTCTGAGCCGGATTCTTCAAAATTAAATGAATTGCACGGCAACGATTTGGACATTTTAAATGAGTACAACTTGCGTATGCTGTTAAGAGGATCCTCAACAGAAGGTGCTCCTAATCAGCAGCCGGCGGGGGCTCCTCCTTTGATTAAGTCAACTCCAAATGTTGACTTTATGACAGAGTCTCAACTATTGGCACAAAATCTTATGTTGCCCATTTGGCCACAACAGCAGCGGCAACCAACTTCCCAGCCATGGCCAAATGCGAAAGTAACCTTGTGGGATGTTGCCACATTAGAGGAGGAACAAAGTCAACAGTTGATGCTCCAACAAAAGAGAATAATTCCCAGAGCAGAAGAGAGCAACTCTTCGGATCATTTGGCTTTCGATCAAGGATTACAACAGCAACTTAATGACAGTCCGGTTGAGTTGCCTGCTAAACAGCAGAGGTCGCAATTACAGGATCCAAATAATTCAGGGGACATCCTGCAGAAGGATGAGCAAGGATCTGGGCAGCTAACTTCTACCAAACCTGTCAACAAACAGCAGCAATTGCCTCCTCATAAGCAGGTAAAACAGCTCGAAGTAAAAGCCAACGAGGATGATCGTCGACGAGAGCTAGCAGAGGAGAAGAAACGCATCAAGGAGGAGCGTAAGCGTCAGCAGCAAGAAGAAGAAAAGCGACGAACCTTGCTGGCCGAGGAGGAAAAGAGTCGACAACTACACGAAGAAAAGGAAAGGCAGCAACAAATTCAAGCTCAGCGACGCAAAGCTTTGCTTGGCAATACTCCAGCAACGTCCAATACATCAGGTAAGATGATTATATATATATATATAGTATATATATAATATATAGTATGTTCTCTAAAATAACCTCTATAAATTTGTCATAGCTTCAGCTGCAGTTGCTACAGCCAACAAGTCAAATGGCTCCAAAATCGATCATGGACATCGGACAAATGCCACTTCAATCGCACCATGGTCGTTGCAAGCCCCAAGTGGAATAAGCGCCGCTCCTGGATTAGCCGAAATCCAAAAGGCCGAGCGACGGGAACGTCGTGCAGATCAGCAAAGGCAACAGGAGCAACTGGATAAACAGATGCGTGCAACTGCCGCCGCAGCTGCCGAAGCAAATGATGCAATGCTAAAATGGCAATCTTCTCCAGCTGCAGCTCCGGTTATGAACCTAATCGATATTCAAGCCGAGGAAGCAAAACGCTTGGCCAATGAACTAATGGAACAACAGCGTCAAGTGCAGCAGCAGCAGCAGCAGGTTGCGTTAGCTGCCAATCAATTAAACTCCATTTCAACTGGTGGACTATCTAATATTTGGGGTAATACGAATAAGGCTTGGAGCGGAACAACTGGCAACTCAAATTCGACAGGATTATGGGATGAACCAGCAGGTCCCACTAGGTATGCCCCACTAGTAAGCAACACAACTGCCGCTTCAGTCTTGGCCGCCGGATTACCCTCTGGCAAACAACAACAGCAATCCAATCATACCCAGATTAAGTCTCCGCGCAACTTGCGCAAAAGTCAAACTTTGCCAAGTATGCAAAATGTTTTAACTAAAAATGCCAGAACGGCGAGTGGTCAGGGTCAAAATTCACAGCTGGAACGAAACAACAAACCAGCTTCCAGTAAAGCCACTCCTAAGTCTTCAGGATTGAAGCCCGGCGTACAACAGCCCATTATTGACGCCTCCGGCAGCAAAGTAAACGAGTATGAAAATGAGTTTAACTCTTGGTGCTTGAAAAGTCTGGACAATATGTCCGCTAAGGTCGATGGTAAGCAGCATATATTCTTACTTGATAGATAAACAATAAATTGTAATCAATAAATATTATACTTGCAGTACCCACATTTGTGTCCTTTCTGCAGGACCTGGAAGCGCCCTACGAGGTCAAGGATTATGTGCGCATATATTTAGGCAAGTCAATTTGCAATTTAGTCGAACATTCCCAGTTGGGTGTGTAAAACAAAATAAAAATGGACAAACAAAAAACATAAGTTATAATATCACCAAAGTTACGTCCACAACTTAATTTGATTAGCAAACACATAAAGTTCACTATGGCAAAATCTTGAAGTTTTTTAATATGTATTCAATGTATGATTTAAATTGTCTAATATTGAAAAAAAAAAAAAAAAATTTGAAAATAACGAGACTTTTTGAATAGTACTTACTGTAACAGAAATAGGTAACTAATAAATTTCAATTTTTTAATAATTTTCAGGGGAAGGTAAAGAGTCGACCGAATTCGCTAAACAGTTTTTGGAACGACGTAGTAAATACAAAAGCCTACAGAGAGCACAAAATGCACATAATGATGATATGTGTAAACCAGCTCCAGCTATAACACCATCATGTAACGACAATGGAGATAACAAGGTAATACGATCGGGATCTCGTTCTTACATATATTTTTAATATATATATATATAGAACAAACAGAAGAAAATCAAGAAAAATAAGATGACCAAAATGGATGCACGTATACTTGGCTTTTCGGTAACCGCCGCTGAGGGTCGCATTAATGTTGGAGGTCGCGACTATGTCGATGGACCGTAACCTTGAGAACAAAATCAAGATCAGTTGTCAACATATAAAGGAACGACAAAAGTTGTTAGATATAGGATTGAAATTAAATTTGAATTGAAGACAGGTCACAACTGGATGTGGTAATAAATCTGTTATAAATAAAAGCACATATATATATATATATATATATATATGTATATTATTATATATAGATATATATATATATATATATATATATTATACATATATATATATATATATATATATATATATATATATATATATATATATATATATATATATATAATAATTTATTAATGTTTAACAATAATTTGGATGTGCGCAAGAGGGGGATTGGCAAACAAGAATCTATATCAAATACGAATCGATACCAAATCTTTAATTTCGCTGAACTGTGAAACAAATGCATAATTTGTATACATGCAGTGGCATTTCTACCTAATTTTGAGAATGTGGCTAGCTTTTTGATGCTCTGCCGACGGCCAAACATTGACTCCATATCGTTGCGTAGTCTTTCGTTCGGACACCCGCTCGCTGCGGTATGTCGAAAGTTGCTACCCCTCAGTTAAGGCGGCGAATTGGGTTCTTGCTCTCAAATTTCTTGTTCGCGTTTGCGCTTCATCGCAGTTGTAACATGTATTGTGTGTGTTACATGTATCTGGTTTATGTGTGTACACAATGTATATAAATCGAATATGCATATGTACATGTTTGTACAGTATACGCTTGACGATTAAATGTATTGCAGATGTAATTGTAAAAAGCGTGTGTATGTGCAGAGGTACCCATTATGTGTGGGGATACAAGAACACAAACAAATGTATGCATTCATGTTTATGTGTATGAGCAAGGAGTACAGCTTGTGTTTTTAGCAATGAGCAAAAAGTACAGCGTGAGTTCGAAAGTGATGCACAATGGACAACCCATTTAGAAACGTGGTGATGCGACAATTTTTGAGCAATTTAGGCTAATATACTGAAAAGTGTTTTTATTTACTCCTCACACAACATTACATAAATATGAATTTATAATGTATGTACCTTTAAATACAGCTACACAATAAAAATAGAGTCAGTGCGGTGTTAACAATAACATTTGCAAATTGAAAACTGAGTCGCAAGTTTCCAACCGAATGGTTGCGGAATTTTACATCGGGTGGGTAAAAACACAGCCATGGGCTACTCTGCTATGTAAGCTAGTTGAATATGAAGAAAAGTGTGGAGATGGTAAAATGGAGGGAAAGGGCAATGAACAATGGACCTCCCTTTGTCTCGGTAGCTGGCGACATGGTTCGCGCCTTTGTTGTTACTGTTATTATTTTTTGGTCTTTCTCGAGTGCATTTGAACAGCCAAAACTGTATACATTGCGCAATCCAATAAACAAATTAACAACTTTTGTTCTTTTCCACTCGAGTGTCAATGAATAAAACGTGCCATTAACTTTAATGCAGCACATCCAATACACTACACTCATTGTTTAATGAATTCCTTCCGACCTAAATATAAAAAACGTAGAAAAACAGGAACTATGATTAATTGTTTCAGAAAACCTTAACATTTCAAGTTAGAATTATCAATACATTGTAATTGCAACACAAGCCATTAAAAAAAAGAGTATATCCTGATTCATATTTTTTGCAAGCCTTTGAAAATAGAACGTGTGTATATGTGGAAGTATATCTCCAAAAAATAAGATTGAATGTAAAACTTACGTCAAGCTAGAGTCTGCTTGATTACAATCAACAAGTCTAATTATAAATCGTGTACTTTAGGAGGTGGAGTATATACATATATTTAGCTGAAGACACATATTTAAGATGTTAAGTAGCGCCCCAATTTCCACATTATTTTTATTTGTATTTTATACGCATTATTAACAAAAAAAGGTTTTAATCTGGCGTATGCGTTCGTATGTATGTGCATGTACTACTTTAACACTGAGTTACGCAAACTGAGAATTTAACTTTTTCTCAGTATTTTACACCTTTTTTATAAATTGATTGAAATTGCAGTTGTTAATTTTTTCCTACTCAAAAGTCACAGAATATTATAGCGATTGACACCATTTTTTGCCTTTAGATTCTCGTAGAGTAAACATCTACTTTATATGCGCCGTGGTTATAATAAGATATATAAAATGGAAAAATGACAAGCGACTAGGCAAAGCGTTTGGATTTAGTGTGGAATCTATTTGAACTTTGACCGGAAAAATACGCAATTTGTATCGTTGACACAGAAAAGCGTTTTTATTGTTGGTAAATTGAATCATCTAATTGAGTTAAATGTATTTCAAAGCGACAGATGTTGTCCCAGACCGAGAAGCAACATCCCATGTAACCAGATACCTGCAAATTATCTGATTGAGCTGGTTATTCGCACCCGAAGCAGGGTGCACCACATGACTGGTGGTAGTTGTCAATAATGGAGGAACTTCTCTATTCCCTCCTTCTTGTCTTTTCCAAATTTTTCGTACTCTAAAACATAACCCAACATTTGGCGTTGACTCCCCTCGCTTCTAAAACTCTTTTTATTCAATTAATGACTTTATACTCTCAAATTGGTATATTACTTAAAATTTACAGTTTTAAATAATAAGGGAGCAAACCTCGAAGACAATGAAAGCTGAATAAAATCCCAATGTAATCAGAAATCAATTTTTGAATTGGGATTTTAAGCGGATTTAAAAGGCAAGACCTACAGAAGCCGTCTGGCTTATGAAGTTTTTCGAATAAATCGATAAAAAAAACTTTGCACTTTCTAACAACCTATCAAATAGTTATAGAAAATAATGAAAAATACTGAACTTATGATGGCAAGCGGAAAAAGGTAATTGCTCCAATGTCATTTTAAGTTTTGAAAAAATATATGTTATACGCTGTGTCGATGTAATAAGTAGCCTTAATGCGTGCAAATTGTTTGAAAATGGAGAACTCTAGGGAATTCCTATTCATAACGAGCTTAACTTATTGTATGTATATATATAGATAGATAGAAGAGGAACAAGGGTAGTTGATAGATGTAGCTTTTCTTGTTGATTTGCTTTGGACTCACCAACAGGACAGAAAATGCACAAAACACGCCGACGGGAAATTGTTAAACGGTATTTAAACATAACAAGCAACCCGAGCATTGGGAGCGGGAACGGGAACGGTAACGAGACTAGGAAAGGATCTGGGAGCGGGTCGGCTAATCCCAAGGCGCACGCACACAACAGGAAGCAACCACAAAAATTTGTTATTTCAAGAGTAAGCGCAATAAGGCGGATCAACGCGACAGAAAGAATGGAAACTCTAATGAAATAACAAGCAACATACTTTAGTCGGGCACTACTCGACTACGCGATACCTTAGCTTAAAAAACACTCATTTTGGTACCCAAGCTCTTAGCTCAGAAGAAAGATAAACACCTGACTAATTTGGTTAAATAGGTGCACCATACTTATATTCTATATCGTAGTCCTAATCAAGAATATATAATAAAACCCTGTCTAAAAACATCAATTTTCATCTATATTCTTGATAAGGAAAACGGTCAGATTTAAAAAATAATACTATAAAGGTGCAAGCTCTTTTTATACAAAATTAATACACCCTCTTTACTAAATTTTCTATGGATTCAGCGAATGAGTGGAATGAGTAATCGACTAATATGGATAATAATGCAGTGTGTACTTATATATATATGTATATATACATATATATGTTTATATATATATATATATATATATCTGATATGGGTGTGTGTTTTTGGAGTTCCTTCGATTCTGCATTGAAAGGCGTGGATTTGTATTTCTCATAATTATGTGACTAACTGACTGATGAGTTATTAATGTTGACTAGCAACTGGTACAATATAATCCGTTTATAGAAATAATAGAGACCATGGGGAATTATAGCCACAGAAGCCCACTAAGCTACAAGAGAGCCCCATCCCAAACTTTTTTGCCAATTCAAGAAACAATCCTCCTTTCTTCTTTTTATACGCTCAACCCAACGAAAATAGGTAAAAAGGATATAAATGTTTGTAACAGGCAGATGAAGTCGTGGACGACCCCATAAAGTATATTTATTCTTTATCAGCATGAACAGTCGTCTATTGTTAACAGTCGGTCTGTATATGTATAAATGTGTCGACCTCAGCACCTATTAAAGCTACTGATTTGAATTTTGTATATGTAATTTCTCCAATAGCATACACATATCGAGTTTGTTTCAAACATCGATATTTTTTTTTTTTTGTTTGTATACTGTATTAATTCTTTTTAATATACCGTTAATAAAGCTAAAGACAAATATAGACTCTGCCAATAAGAGAGCAGGAAAACAAAAAATCGTCTCGGGTGAGGGATGGAATCTAAAATTCACGCTAAGGGTCTTTCTATGGTGTTATATTGATAATGGCTCATTGATTGCTGTGCTCGGAAGGCTGGATTGTGGCTAAATGTAAAAAGACACGCAGACCCAAACGCACACTAACTCAGAATCGCTGAACGCTGAAAATGACTTCTCAAATTTTGAAATTTTTATCTGGACTCTTCAATCTATATTTGAGTTCTTAACTTGATTCTTTTATTAAAATGTGTGAAAAACATAAATGTTATCTTCAAGATCCAGGTCAGGGGTTGTCGTTAAGACCGGTATAAAGTGCAGGTGTGTGGTGAACACTTCCCAATTGCATTGATGGAAATTATAAGGAAGGAAAATTTATTATTTCTTCAATTTTGTAATTGTTTTAACTTAGTAAAGACCCAATATTCAGTTCTTAACAAAATTTATCGATTAAAAACTTATTCAATTGGATTTTCGCCTATGATTAATCCCATTTTTCGTTCTCAATATGTACTTCAAGATTTCAATACCATAATTAATACTAAAGTGTCTACAGAATATAAATCCTAACTTGACGACTGAGATGACTAAGACTAATCGTGTCTGGTAATTAGGTTCCCGTTAACACAGGTAACACAGGTAACACAAGTAACACAGGCAAGGACACCGTTTTGCAAATATTCTTTAAACCGCGCATTACGAAACAAATATTTAAGTGGCTGCTATTGGATCGAATCACTTAACCACTATTCCTTACAAAAAGTTGCTTTTGTTTATAGAAACGTTTATAAATTTCGAGGGAAAAATATACTTAAGACCCTTAAGTGACGAAAACAAATATCAACAATGATAAGTTATGTGTGTGAGTTATCCTGAAATATTTGTGTTAATGGGAATTGTGCGGATCAGGCAGACAATAGAACCAAGCACAGCCAAACGCGGATCAATACGGAAATCGGAATCTTAATCGCATTGTTGGCTACTGGTCAAGTATTTGGGATTTTCTTCAATGTATTTCTTCCTTTCCTGCCCACACTTGAGAAACCTTTGTTAAGGATCGAATGTTTTGCAAAGAGTCGACAGGATTAGAATTTTCTCAAAATTCAATATCCCTTGTGTTCATTTTTCAACTTATCGGTCTGCCTAAAGGACTTTTCACACAATTTATAATTTAATTTTAGTTGGGAGAAGGATTTTTATATAATAATTTCATTTGAGTATTAAAAGAAAAACTTATCATTAATCAAATAATTTCTAACAAATTGATTTTAAATAACAAAATAGTAACTATAAAATAAAACAAACAAAATTATCAATAATAAAAAGCAACAAAATTGAATTTAGAATGCACTAATTTTGTTGGTTTTGCTTGTAAAATAAATATAAAATTAGAAGAATAAAATTATAAATAATTGTGAAGCGTATAACGTATTAATGGAAATTTTCCATTCTAGTTATAATATTCAACAAACTAAAATATTATTCGGTTAATTGGTGTCGTAAACTAATAACTGTAACAGAACATTTTTGTTGTTGTTTAGTTTCTAAAATAAATACTAAATAATTAACTAGAAATGTACATTTTAATGAAAAAAGCTAATGAATTAAATTGTTATTCGTTTAATTCGTGTCGTGAACTTTTAAAGCATCTCTATGATGGGCACTACAGAATATACCCTAGTCGGGCAATGCCGTCTTGACCACTTTTGCTTGTTTTAGACTGTGGCTGCGAAACATTTAATTGATAAAAATGCTTTAACAATATGCCCGAAGGTGTTTACGACTCTTTGTGAAACCTGTTCTTCCATCTAACGTATGTATATTCACGGACCGTGTGGAGGAGAAAGAAAGACAGCGAGATCGGGCAACGCGGCTAAGGGAATAACGGACATGTCAACAATGACAGCGCAAGGGTGCTGAAATATTTTAACTATGTGTTTGGTTGCCAGATGAGCAAGCAATACTCCCAGTCATCCGATTGGTTGCACGCATTAACGGCCGGGCCGCCAGGCAGCCGGGCAGCGCCAGCACCAATCAAAAGGCAGCAGACGCACTCGTCCGTAGGCGGGGCATTCGCGTACGTGTATATCGAGCCAGCAACCCTGCTGGGTGAGGCGTCAACCATTTTGGAAGAAAGAGCAGAGCAGAGCAAAGCAGAGCACGAGGCATCTTTTCGCTTACTCACCCAGACCCAGTTGAAACGCAGCGTCGACCACACGCACGATTTACCAGTCGAGTCGAGTCGAGTCGAGTTTTATTTATCCGTATCTTTAAGCCTGGTTCGCGGATGGTTGTAACAAGCTAGTTCTCAATCGATCGATACAAAACGGGATACACATAGTTATTTTTAATAAGGTGCGTTTAATATAGCAAAGTATACAAAAAGCAAATATAAATACAAATAAATAAATAAACATTAAAAGTGAAAAAAAAATATGTAAAAAAAAAACAAATTAAATTAGTGATAAAACGTATTAAATAACAGCTCAAATCGATTTAAGTGGAGGATGTATTACTTGAGAGCAATTGAAATATTCT
Organism: Drosophila pseudotalamancana; assembly: GCA_037075185.1. NCBI lineage: Eukaryota > Metazoa > Arthropoda > Insecta > Diptera > Drosophilidae > Drosophila > Drosophila pseudotalamancana. The sequence continues at coordinate 225,858 of JBAMCK010000401.1, read as the reverse complement.
ATCAAGTATATGTCTTCCTCTTTAAGTTTATTAACCTTCATTTTAATAAATAAATAAATGCATCGAATAAACACAAACTTATTTACAACATACCGTTGCCAAATGACAATAATTAAATAGTCGATGGCAGTGAAAAGATATATACTATATGTAATGATATACAAATATATTACGAAATGTGTTCATTTGTTTATCAGTGTAAATAAATTTATATTTATTGAACTTTTTTTTTTTTTCTCCATGGTTTTAACCAATTACTTTTACACAAAAATGTTACTTATAATTTTTATTCATTACTTTATTTATTTATTTTAAATTGATTTATTATAAATGCCGACTTCTTAAAACTAAGTTAAATTCAAATGGTTATATAATACAAAAAATAAATTTTTATTTCATGGTATAATCTTCTTCTAAACATCGTAGAATTTAAAGCTTGAAATAGTTGAGATGCTTTCTACCATTTGAATGCTTTCTTCTAGTTGTTGATTAGTTCAGAGAGTATAAGTTAGGTCAAGTCCAATAGAAAGATGGGAGGGTATCCGAAATTACAATAAATGAAAAGCTTAGTGGAATGCGAGGGTCGGCTTTGCGAGGGTTGTGGGGCGATTAGCATAAAAGTAAAAAGAAAGAAAACAATAGCACTACCCAATGATACTTCACTTATGCTCATAATGAATGCATATGCAAACATATCCACACTCATATACAAATACAAATACAAATACAAATACTTATACATATACATAAGCAGATATATGCATTTGGAGTTGAACATGCTTACGAACTACTCAAGATCGACGGCTGGGTATACCTTCTCGAGAAGTGAAGTGTGTTTTTATTATATCAAGCGTGAAAACGAAAAACACGGCCATCACCTTTGCAAGTGACATCAAGTGGAGCACTCATTAACATAAATATACCGAAGATCAATAAACAGCATATATCACTGGTCCCTCAAATTCAATTGACCTCACATGGAGTTCCGCCCCCATCGTAGGAGCGATTCTTATGCGGCATATTTCAAGTTCTCTTTGGGAAAGATTTCAAGATAAGTTCTCTACCCTTCCAAGGAACAAACGATAGAAGTTTGAGCCCTTTAAATTAATTGGGCATATAGAATCCTGTAAATGAGCACGCCTGTCACTATTTTATTACTATCACATAAAGCATCACGCTACTCTTATCGAGTAGTGTTAGCCTCTCCAGTCGCCGAGTTACGATTTATATTATTTAGAAGAATGAATGAGATAATCGAGCATAAGTGTATACCTTCATGTAGGCTCGTCTACTCCATGCGCAGATTGAATTTCTCTTATTATCTTTTTGATTACTTGTTATCGGAAGCATGTTTTCTTGATAGTCCTATTTTAGGAGTTTTATTTAATGTGTATATGTGTATTTATACATACATAAATGACAATTTTGAATACTTTCGCTTTTGGATACGATAATTACCACAAAGTGAAATTATTTTTAATCTCTGTTTCCCAAAGGGAAAAATGAGTTGGTTACAATCTGTCTGTATTAACGTATTTTTTGTCGTCGTTATTATGGCAAAAGACGTGAAATTTAGAATGTATACCTATTGGTACCATAAGCATCCAGATTTTAAGTATCCCATTGAGGAAATACTATATAATTGATAACTACTTGCCACTTACCACTTTTTAAGATAATGAAAATATATCCACGTATGGAAATATACATATATAAGATAAGGAGTTCCGAGGAGAGATTTTTATCCGGTGAGGGGGCATGCTAATTCTGATGAAATTATATCCGCAATGTAGAGTGAGAGCCACAAAGCTGTGCATTTGGCTCACTGTTGAGCTGCTCTTCGGCGATTCAGAACTAGGAGTCGGCGCTCCAGCTCTAACTCTTATTCTAGCTTATCAGATGTTAAAGTAACTTTTTTATACGTTTATGACACATTTTTACTATACCTTTCGAAGCTCAACTTCCTATCTTTAAAAATTAAAAATAATTTGTACCCCCAATTGAAAATGGGTAAATGAAGTAGGCGTGGCTGACCCAGTAAAACATATACATTTTTTATTAGCATTTGGAGCCGGTTTGATCTGTCAATATGTATGAACGGGTCGATTTCATCATATATGTCTAAGAGCCAGAGACTTTAAATTCTATAAGTTGGTTTTCAAAAAAAAATTTTACTTATATCTCATACATTTTAGAGTATTTCTCATACATTTTAAAAGTTACATTCATCAAACTTACATATGTACATACATAGATAGGTAATGGAGACACAGATTTTGAATGCTTCGGATTTTGTATACATCCCCCATTTTCCCTTTAATGGCAAACTTTTTTACATATACAAACTTGTGTTTCGATTACGCACTTTAGTGCGTTAAATATATTTGCCTTTAAGTGTTATTGAATTCAATAAAATTCATTTTTTTAAAACCTAATTTTAATTGAAATGACTCCAGAGTTTAATATGCGAGAATATTTAACAGATTATCACCAAATAGGGTCTGAATATTTCTTCTGCATGTGAATTACCCATCTTTTAAGACGGAGAACACAGCATCCAAACATAAGCCTGATATTCGATTGCGGGCTCTCATTACTCAGTTGCCTGTTATCCTTGATAGAGATAATCATACTAGATGATGAATGCAAACTGAAATTCAATTTTTCTTATTTATTCTTTTTTTTATTCTTCATGCAAGCCGGGAAGGTTATTTAAAATAGAAGTTTTTATATATATTATATATATAATAATATAGGCCAGATATAAAGTGTCTGTTAAACTACAAATCGCATTTTCTTCTCTTATAGTATTAGTTCAAAGATAATTGAAATGGAAGGAAGGCTCACACATCTCTGAAATGCTGTTAAACTGAAAGGGAAAGCAGAAGAGAAAGAAGAAGCAGTCCAGATGGCGAACACAGACCTGGCTCAATCGCGATCTTCCTCGCCCGGCCAACCCCAGGACGCGACCTCAAGTCTAAAACCCCACTTTGTGACGGGAATCTATCCGCTAGGATCGGCCACGGATTCAGTTCCCCGACATTCCCCTCCCCAACCATCTACAATGGCATTGGAGCAGTATCGCCTGCAGCTGTACAACTATGCCCTGAACATTGAGCGATTAAGATGTCCACCGTATGTTTCTACTACCGGGTCGGGTACTCCATCGAGTGGGTTGGGCACCACTGCCTTACCGACTTGGTTGCATCCGGCGTATGTCTCGCACTGTGGGGCGAATCGGTTGTCAACTCTCTCGACAATCTCGCTGTTCCCTCAGTCGCAGCGCATATTCCAGCCAGAAGAACCGAAGCCCCAGCACAGCTATATAGGTCTGATTGCCATGGCTATACTGAGCTCCGCGGAGATGAAACTCGTGCTGTCGGACATCTATCAATATATACTGGACAACTACCCGTACTTTAGGACGCGGGGACCCGGGTGGCGAAACTCCATCCGACACAATCTCTCACTGAACGATTGCTTCATTAAATCGGGACGCAGTGCGAATGGGAAGGGTCACTACTGGGCAATCCATCCGGCCAACCTGGAGGACTTTCGGAAAGGCGATTTCCGACGTCGCAAAGCCCAAAGGAAGGTGCGCCGGCACATGGGTTTGTCTGTGGATGACGCCAGCACGGATTCGCCCAGTCCACCTCCACTGGACTTAACCACTCCGCCGCCGTCCTCGGCGAGTTCCACAACGCAGGCGAGCATGCAGCTGGCTGCCTTAAACTACCATCCATACCATCAGCACTACATAGGACACTTCTTCGGACGCAGTTCCACTTGCAGTGTGCCACAATACTCGGAAACTGTACAGCGGCACATCCAGCAGCCAGAGCCCAGACTAGAGACCAGACTAGAGCCCAGCTACCAGCTAAGCCAGCACCAGCTGCATCCACATCCTCACCAGCACATCGCTTACATCAACTCCACGACAACGACCACAATCGCGAATCTTTATTCGCAGACCCGCAAACGACAATTCGACGTGGCTTCACTCCTGGCGCCCGATGTTCAAATTGTGGACATCGTTGAGGACGAAGACTCCTCCACGCAAACCGTCATCACGAAGGTGCAAGTAAAGAAGCAGCAGTTGATCCATCGAGAGCTCGTTATGGAGCAACCGAGTCCCAGTACCAATCCAGGTACAGCTGATACGGATGCCGACGCGGACATCGATGTGGATGGCGATGGCGACGGTGACGGCGTCGAGGATGGGGATGGGGATGGGGACGGCGACGAAGTCCAGCAGCTACCCCCAAAACAGCCGAGGGGTCAGCTCCTGAATGAGCGTCTTCTCTCACCGAATGACAATAATTCGTACCTAAGTGATGCCAGAAAATCCGTGTTCGACGAGGACCAGGAGCCACACAACTTTTCTGTTTCGGTGTCCCCAGCTCTAGGCAGCTCCGTGGCGAGCAGCAGCCAGCACGACTCCAATTCTCTGGAGGAATGTCCCCTCGGAATGTCCGCCGCGGCGGCAACAGCCCTCTCCCTACCAAAGGCCTATGGCGTTGATCCTCAGATCCTAAGCAAATACTACGGCTCCTACATGGCCGCTGCAGCTCGTCGTGCTAGCCTCGAGGCTAAATCCAAAGATATAGCAACGCCCCCTCTTATAGAACTGTTACCTAATAAATCATAAACGTGCTGTTACCTAATAAAACGTAAGCGAGCTGGGCGATGGATCACAGCTATAATATCCGCCCTTTGCATATATAAATAAATAACTAGACAATGGTCCCACCCACTAATGCAATGGTTGATGTATCTGTCACTAATAATAATAATAAATAAAATGTATAAATAAAGTGTTTAATTAATGCCCTAGAAGCACACCTTAATCATAAATAAAAACCTAAACCTTACCTTATTATGACAGAAACTTTACTTTACGTCTTTGATGCTGGTACATTTAGTATTAGTATTATATATTAGGAAACAATATTTGTTTATATTTTAGTTTTACACATATACAATTTTAATTACATTTCTAACTTTTACACAAATACTTACATAGGTTCATATTGTTCATGTTTTAATACCTCCTATGACAACATTTATTTCAGCGTACCGGAATATTTAGGCTTATGAACGTTGTGTATAACAGAATTTATAGATTGAGTAATAGGTAGGTTGATGAACATGCTAAAACTTAAGTTGTGTTTCACAAATGCAAACATATTGTTTGTCAGTACCTTACTACCTAGGTTGAGACACATGCTAAGGTTTTAGTTGTGATTAAAAGTGTGGATTAGTACTTTCCTTAGTAGGTTGATAACCATGCTACAAATTAAGCTGTGTTTCACAAAACAGAGATAAATATTGTTGTAGGCTTGCAAACTTGTTAAGGTGTAAGCTCTGTATTCCATTAGGTACATATTGTTCAACTGTTTAATAGTTTTTATTACACTAAGGGACAAATCTGATAGTACCTTTCTATCTAGGTTTCTGAACATGATAAAGTTTCAGTTGTGTTCAAAAGTGTTCACAGATGTATATCGTTTGTCCTATAGTACCTACATTAGTAGGTTTATGAACATGCTAAATCCAAAGATATGGCAACGCCCTTTCTTATAGAACTGTTACCTCATAAATCGAAAGCGAGCTAGGCGACGGATCACAGCTATAATGGCCGGGCTTTACATATATAAAGAAATTACTAGACTAATGTATGTAAAATATATAAATAAAGTGTTTAATTATTGTTATCTTTGTTCGATACTCAGCTGTTGTAAATACAACAAAATGTATCCTTCTGATTTCTGTTTAAAGGGAATTTCCCGTAATGTTAATAATTAAGATAGATAATTCCCGTAAACTGTAGTGTCATACCCTAGAAACACACCTTAATCATAAATAAAAACCTCATTCTTACCTTTTTATGACAGAAACTTTATCTTACGCTGTCTTCGATGTTTGCTACATTAAGTATTCATTTGGAAACAATATTTGTTTATATTTTAGTTTTATACATATAGTTATACAATTTTAATTACATTTCAAACTTTTATACAAATACTTAGTACATTTTGGTCGTGTTTTAATACCTACTAGGAGATAAATCTTACGTACCGGAATGGGTAGGCTTATGAACATGATAAAGTTTTAACTGTGTATAACAGAATTCATAGATAGATATAGTTTTTCTAACAGTAATAAGTAGGTTGATGAACATGCTAAAACTTAAGTTGTGTTTCACAACTGCACACATATTGTTTGTTTAATAACGATAAAATTTTAGATGTGATTAAAAGTGTGGATTAGTGCCTTGCTTAGTGGGTTGATAAACATGCTAAAAATTAAGCTGTGTTTCACAAAACAGAGGTAAATATTGTTGTAGGCAAATCTGATTGTACCTTTCTATCTAGGTTTCTGAACATGATAAAGTTTCAGTTGTGTTCAAAAGTGTTCACAGATGTATATCGTTTGTCCTATAGTACCTACATTAGTAGGTTTATGAACATGCTAAATCCAAAGATATGGCAACGCCCTTTCTTATAGAAGTGTTACCTAATAAATCGTAAGCGAGCTGTGTATAACAGAATTCATAGATAGATATAGTTTTCTAACAGTAATAAGTAGGTTGATGAACATGTTAAAATTTATAGTTGTGTTTCACAACTGCACACATATTGTTCGTTTAATAACGATAAAATTTTAGATGTGATGAAAAGTGTGGATTAGTACCTTGCTTAGTGGGTTGATAGACATGCTAAAAATTAAGCTGTGTTTCACAAAACAGAGGTAAATATTGTTGTACGCTTGCAAACTTGTTAAGGTTTAAGCTCTGTTTCAGAAAAGCATAGGCACATAGATACATATTGTTCGACTGTTTAATAGTTTTTATTACACTAAGGCACAAATCTGATTGTACCTTTCTATCTAGATTTCTGAACATGATAAAGTTTCAGTTGTGTTCAAAAAAGTTCACAGATGTATATCGATTTTCCTTTAGTACCTACATTTGGTTAATGAACACGCTAAAATTAAGTTGTGTTTCAGAAATGCACAGGTACATATTGTTCATCTAAAAGTACCTTCTAAGTTTAACAGTTTTTATTACACTAAAGGTACCTTCCTGAATATGAATCAATTAATATGATCAAATATAAGTTGTATTTATAGGTGTTCATGTAATGATATCAATTGTGCTAAGACTTTTACTATTAATATTATGGGAAGGATTGTTCTTGCAGAGCTAAGTACCTAAAAGGTGGACCCCATTTGTTGTTTTGTTACAAGAAGAATGTAAAAACTATCGCTGTCTTGGAATATAACACAGACCCACATGTACATATTGGTTGCAGGACCTGAGAATATGCTAAATTTGATCTCTTCCTATTCTTTAACTAACATTTGTAGGTTTAAAGACGTCAGAACCTAATTGTAGTGGTTTTATTAAAATTATAGGTCCTCATTTAGAGTAACTGGTTCTCTCAAGGAAAATCATCTATAACATAAAAGTATTAATATCATAATAGAAAATAATATTAATAATAAATAACATTGCATTAAAATTATTATATATGTTGCACCATTTTAAAATTAGTTATTGGCAACACGTATAAGCTTTTATAAACAACAATAAAATTTGAGTCTTTTGAACTTTATATTTTGTAATTTCCAGCACAATTTTCGATGACGAACGATAAATAAATATTTGCATCTATCCCACACCTGACATATCGTCCCAGGGCGCAGGGGAGAGAACTCGACGACATATACATTTGAATTCAATTTTTAATCTAGTATAACTTTAACATTATCAAAGATTTAAACCACAAATATCTAACGAAGACTTTTAATCGAAAGTGTGCCATTCAAAGTTTGCTTAAAGTAGGGTTTATGACAATAATAATGTAATATGATCTGTAAATAGTTACCGACAGATGGCGGTTTATATTGTTCATTTTTCAAACGTGGCAAATCAAAAACATTTACGCAGATAGTGGCAACTTCACAGAATTGGGACCTAGCCTGCGACCTAACAAAAACTAATTTCACATTAACTTTGTGTTTTATTTATACGCTGCACCGAATGCAAGCGCATGAAATTTTTTATGATGTTTAACTTATGAATATTAGTGAATAAGCGGTAATTATTATTTGTCAGACTAGTCAGGCAACTTTATCAGTAGACCTGTACACATCGATGATGGCCGAAATCGCTACTCTTAGCAGAATTTGTTATAAAATATATAATGTTATAATATATATAATATTATACTTTCAAATTTGAAATTCATAGACGGAAGGAATAACAGACGTTTATAAAAAAATACAAAATTTCTAAGCATCGACTAATCGGCCAGCAGTGTATGTTGCTCTTAAAGTTGAATATAGGAAATAAATTTATATACACAGGGCATCTACAGTCTGTAATTGCCAAGAACAGCATTTCAACTGTTTATATTATTCCTTTGCTGCGAAAACGTTCCGTTTACGTAACATGAATTGTATGCGTTTGTGTGATTAGCATAGTAATAATTGGTGACCCATAAATAAAATATTGATGTTTTTGAATCAACTTAAAAGTACAATAAAATTTTGCTGAAATTTTCCGATTTTCTTAGTGGTTGAGTTTGATTGTAGCGTAGCCTTAATTTAAGGATAAATACTCTATTCTCGCTCCTTGAAAGGGTCAAATACCGACTGTTAGAGTCTAACACATCGTATGTGGCAGTGCGTTCAGTGGGCGTGGCCAAATCATTTCAATAAACTAACTATTGGTCGTCAATGGGCAGTGTGCAGCTTTCATTGGCTAGCATGAAAATGTGCTCACTCCCTTGCACTCGCTACTCGCCGCTCACCACTCGCCACTCGCCACTCGACCGTCTCTGCGCGACTTTCCTGAGTAGGCAACGCCAGTTCTCTCTTAGCTATAAGAGAGAGTGATTCAAAGAGTTGTTTGGGGAGACAAAAACAAACACAACGCACACAAACAACATGCTAATGCTGATGCTGATGCTGATGCTGATGCTGGCGGGCCAAATAGCGATACGAAGACAAATGCGAAACCGAAACCAAAACCGAAACCGAAATTGAAGAGCCGAATGATTGCCGCAATGTGTCTCTTAAATCAAGACGTGTGGAGCTGAAGAGCAGCCTGCCAGCCCTCTTGCAGTCGCAGCGCAACGCTGCAGCGTCCGAAGGTGGAAGTGGAAGTGGGAATCCAATTGAAAATCAGTGACAATTGAACATTGCCACGCTGTGGTGGTGGTGATGGAGGTTAGGTTGTCGCGTCGTCGTTACAGTTACAGTTGTTGTCATTGTCGTTGTTGTTGTTGTTGTTGTTGTTGCTGCTGTTGCTGCTTCTGCTGCTGCTGCCATTATCGTTGACGTTCTGCTCTGCTCTGCTCTGCTGCTGCCGTTGCAGTTGTCGGCAAACCGTTTTACCGCTTGTCCGAATCACATGTCACGCGTACGCATCGAGCATCAATATCGATATCGAAATCGAATTCGAAAACGCAAACCCAGTAATTAAACACACATACGCGTGTGTAAGAGTGCGTGTGACTTCATTTATATGCTTGTGTGCGTACACAATTATAAACGATCAAAGTTAGTGAACGAGGAAGAGGGAGAGGGACAGGGACAGAGGCAGGGAGGGAAAGGAAGAACCGCACTCCCAGCTCGGTCCACACAACTAAATCTGAACTATGGCTATGAAAGGTCAAACACTTATCACACAACAAACTAAAATGTATTTTCGTTTCGGCAAATCAACAGCGTTTTTGTTGTTCCCGATTATGATGTCACAATTCAGTAGGCAAATTGTCGCACTCGTCAATATGTAAGCCTTTCGATCACGATCGAAGCTTCCCACTCTCCTCGTCAGGTGCGATCAGACTCTATTCGAAGAGTGAAATGTGACCCAGGTGTTTCTAAAGAACATTTCTCAAATAGTGCCATATATACAAATTTAGAGAATTTACACGTATCAAATAAGCGGACCTAGTCAATGAAGGGGATAATTTGAAAACTATTTATGGAATAACTTCTCAGATAGAGCTGCAAAAGCAAAGGTAAGTAGATCAACCGATTCTTGGTGCAATCTCTATTAAGCATACTCTTATTCACCTATATTAATGTCTTCCAAGTCTTCTAAAATGCCATTGGGTGTAAGAACTAGTTGGGAATTCGAGCACGTCAAAAACTAGATTCAACTTACGTCGGTCTATTAGTATATAAAAAAATGATTAATCATAAAAATTAAAACGATAATCAGATCAAACGAATAATTTATCAGAATTTAGTTAAATAGCTAGATTATTGGAATAAATATTCTAGAAAATAGATTTTTCTCTAATAATAGAATTTTGTTTGGTCAACTAATTAAATTTCGTTCCACAAACTAATTATTTAAAATCTTTAATTTAATTTTTAACGTTACATTTCAAGTTTTGACTAGCTCAACCTAAATATTGAAATGATCAAATTTGGAATGATCAAATTTAAAAAGAAGTTTGATTGTGAATTTAAATATTCTTATTATCGTATCAAGTGCAATACGGAAGGAATTATTTTTCTGCACTAGGATTATTTGGACTGTGCGAACTTAAATTCTAATTGCACTATGTCTGTGTAAAAGTTTACACAGTTTACTCCAATTGAGAAATTTGATCCCAGGACCAGTTTTGCACACTGTACATTGTACACTATCCACTGTCTACTGGCCACAAGCCTCAGGCTGGCACACAAGCAACGAATGCGACAGGTGCATTTGCCACGCATACATATCTTTGCATGGGAAAAGCTTTAGTTGAATTCCAACTCCTAACTCCAGATTGTGCGCCGTGCGCCCGATCAAAAAGAAGAAGACTACAGACTGGTTATTCTGTAATTGCAAGCCCGAAGAGGCGACCCGAAGAGTCCGCGCGAAGACGCTTCTAGTTTTGTCTCTTCCCAGCCCCGTCCAGCCCTGTCCAGCCCCGTCCAGCCTCGTCCCGCCCGTCTCGTAAGTATCTGCTTACATGTGGATAACTGTAACCGGGTCGGTATGCGCTTAACTTTGTTTTTCTTTCTATCTTTTTCTTCTTCTTGTTTTTATTTTTATTTTTTGTTGTATTTTTCGTTCGTGTTTTGATTTGTGGCGTGGATATTGCATGCAGTTAGTTTTGACCGGTTCCTAATCCTTCATCAAATGACAGTTACGAGTTTGAATTCGAATTTAAATCGCAATCATCTCCCTATTTCCCTATATCTAAATGTGCTCATACTAGGAGTTGCGAATAATAGTTTAATCGATCATTTTGAGATCGTGAAAAATTAGTGGGCACTATCTCAACACAATTGTTCACAGCTCAGCAGAATTCTTGTTGGTGAACAAATGAACAGCTCAATAGAAATGTGTATTTAGCAGACAGTCTTATGTTCTATTTGTTCAGCCTTTCGACTTGCTTCTCCAGCCTTTTCAGCAATAAATATGCTAGTACAGGGTATTTTTCAGTAAAGCTTTGTCGCATTGCTTACATTTGATACAAATTCCCTGGATCCTTAATGATATAACCCTTTGCATCTGGAGCATTTGCTACTTTTTGTTGTAGTCGATTGTTCGAGGAGAGTGTCATTGCGGAGAACCATAAATTGTGGGACTGCCAACATGTGTAGTTGGACCTTGTTCTCAGTTCTCTGTTCTCCGCTCTCCGTTCTCCGTACTCTCTGTTGTAATAATAAGCTGCACGGTCCACATCAAAGAGACAATCAAAGGCGAATACAATGCACAAATACAAATACATGCACTAACACAAATACGGATACGGATACAAATGCCCGATGAGGAATTCACAAGCATCTACTTAGATGTAGACAGACGTAAAGCTCCATACTAAATGTTCTGGTAAGGAGTTCATATTTGGCGGCACGGCCAAAGACGCGTCTCTACCGAAAACAATGACAGACTGACATTAACAAAGTGGAAATAGATATATCTATAGGTATATAGCAGTATGTATGTATATAAATATGTGCGTAGTTGAGGTCCGGTATCTGGAGGCGGGCTGGAAAGTGTCCGAAAAGTGGTCGACGATGACAAAAACAACAGCAGCAACAGCAACAACAAAGGAGCGACAAAATCAACAAAATAACAACTGTGCAAGGCTGAAAAGCACTGACTATGCAATAGTCGTTCATAGCTGCCAAGCAGTGAAATTAGTTATATAAATACATATATAGCTTATGTACATATTTTTTATTATTTAATTGTGCTTTAAATTGCAAAGGTCTCTCAAGGCAGGCGAAATCTTTTTTTTATAATCATTGCCATTTCTGATCTGTCAGCAGTATTAAGGAAGCATAAGTTTCTTTTCCCCATTAATAACATTGTTAAGCATGTATCCCTTGTCGACTGATAGTGGATTGGATTGGGGCCTCAATCAAATATGTTCGGTTTTATAATCAAGGAAGCTTTTTCGAAACTAACTAAATAGTAGGCCCGCACACACACGCACACACACGCACACACACGCACACACGCACATATACAGCCACACCTTCGCACGCATGCTCATTAAGCTAAACAGAACTCTGCGCCAGCCATTAAGGACAAGGGGCATGGGCAGGAAGAGGGGGGGATAGAGGTGGGAGCGGGAGTGGCAGGGGCAAAGGCGGGAGTCAACGACAGGTTTTTATCCAGTTCTGAAGAGCTGGTTAGACTGGACAACAGCTACCACGGAAAGCAAATAAAACAACAATAACAACTAAAACAAGTAAGAAAACTATAGTCGAATGTGCTCGACTAAGAGATACCCTAAACTCCATACAGTTCTATAATATATTAAATAGCATACGCAGACAATTGAAGTACTTGAACTCAGCGTTCGGCAAACGCACGCACACACATGCGAATGCACGCAGTTATCAACAAAAATTGGGCTGAGGACTCGGCTCTTAAGAAAATTTTTTTTTTATACGACTATACCAACTTTCTATCAACAAGAACGAGAAATAATACTTGTCGCCAATAACTCGGAAACGGAGGAGGTATCCAAAATTCGAAGTATTCACTATGTGTGTGTTCTATATATACATATATAGTAGGTTTGATACCTAGCAAACACAGAAAAGTAATCGATAATCGGAAACAACCAAACGAAAAAGTAATTAATAATCAAAAATAAACTCGATATGCGCATGCTTTAGGAGAACCTACATAAAACATTTCAAGGCCCTAGCTCCTGTAGGTGTTGAGATCGACGTGTTCATACATACATAAAGAACAAATATTATTATGTGGACGGCCACGCCTGTTACATACATTTTCATAAAAAAACATTATACAGCGTATAAAAAATAAAAGTCAGCGAACTCTAAACAGCAGAGCTGCTGTTAAGAACATTTCGCATAAATCTCTACATGCTAACATAAGAACTAACGCATGCACATGCGTGCCAAAATTGGTGACTCAGCAGTAAGCTCACACAGGCATTAACACACACACCATTGAAAATGGGTAAACATGGTATTATGATTTTCTGAAATTGTAACTAGAAGACGTGGCTGATCCCATAAAGTATATATATTCTTGATCAGCACCAACATGCTAACATAAGAACTAACGCATGCACATGCGTGCCAAAATTGGTGACTCAGCAGTAAGCTCACACAGGCATTAACACACACACCATTGAAAATGGGTAAACATGGTATTATGATTTTCTGAAATTGTAACTAGAAGACGTGGCTGATCCCATAAAGTATATATATTCTGGGATGCAGCACCACACAGACCTCATAGTATTTCCTAGTCAACCAGTTCACTTCAATTTCCTAAAAATAACTAAAACATGTTATCGATAAGAGGTAATAAGAGGACTGTTGGACAGACGGATAGACGATTCGACTGTTGATGCTGATCATGAATATATATTCTCATTGTGGGGTCCACCCCTCGTCTGCCTTTTACATATATTTTCATAGAACCCATTTTTAATGGGTTCAGGATACAAAAAGAGAACAACAAAAAATATTCACAAAAAATATTTAGTTTGCGGTAATAGAATCCATTTTTTTTAAGTTTTAATTGGATTACTATAAAACATAAACATGAAAAAAGTAATACATATGTATATATACATAATTTTATATGTAGATATTTCGTTATATAAGAAGAGCGAACAGCAAGTGCTTATTCAGAAATTGTTGAAAAGTCGGCGCTGGACTTGCATTTTGTTACGCATAACTTGTAAATATCGAATGTGTTTGTGTGTGTGTGTGTGTGTGTGTGTGTGTGTGTGTGTGTCTATGTATGTGCGTACGCGTGCGTACTAGTCTATTGAGAAAATGCTGCGAAAAACGTGTTTTGGAGTAAAGATAGATAAAGCCGAATCTGAATCGCGGCGCTGAACCTCCCAGTCGAGAAGCAACAACACATAGAGCCTGCAAACATTTGTGGACTGCCGATCGACGGAGGGGATCGAGACGAAAGCTGCGGAATGCGAAACATGGAAAACTAGTTGTGGTTGTCGCCTTGTTGTTGTCTTTGTTGTTGTTGGTGATGTGTGATTGTTGTACCCGTTTCTCTGGCAAAAATAAACACACTTAAAAATAACAACAGGTGAATGCGAATGCGAATACAAACGCAAAAACTGAAACGCGAATTCAAGAAATCAAATTTCTCGTACAACATTGTTGTTTCCTGTTTCCATGGACTGAAACCTGGAGCTGGACCCGGAGCTGCAGATGAAGACAACCAACAGCCAGTCGAAGAGGAGGCTAACAAGGCTCTAGGGTGTGTGTGTGTTTATCATTTGTGAAACATACCGCGCATACGAGCGACTAAGTCGATCTCTTCGATCTTTGCATGTCTCTCTGTCTGTCTGTATATCTGTATGTCTGTTTGTTTGTTTGTCTGTTTGCCTCTTTGTCTGTCTGTGTGTCGCTCCGTCTGTCCTACACGGTTGGCTGGCAATGCACTTGCGTGTCCATTCCACTGTCCACTGCCCACTGTCCACTGTCCACTGTGCACTGCCTCCTCCTTCTTTTCCTTTTCCTCTTTCTCCTTCTCCTTCTTCTCATCCTTGTTCTCTGTCTAATTTGTTATCAGACTCATGCAGATTAGTTAGGATTTGATGCTGGACTCGGGACTGCAGGCAAAGTGTAGGACAATGACCGAACAATGTTAATGGTTGAATTAAATTCCATTCCACTTGTATCCATCTCAGAAGTCCACCTGTGACTTTTTTCCGCACAACCCGCACTTTATAGTAGTTCGTCTACAAAAGCAGCTTCCAAGACTTCCAAGACAACAAGAGTTAATAAATAAATATATATTCAAAACCTTACGATTTTCATGTAGTACACGTTTATGTTCTCATCCCTAAACATAAAGTTAGTAAGACACTTTTCGTAGAGTTTTCTTTATATGTTTTCTGCTAACAATAAGATCATGTATATTTTTAATGAATGCCTCACCCTATTTCCTTGCTTCCATCTGTATGAATCCGTATATCTCCGAAACTTAGAAAGGCTTGCAATTTGGATTCATACTCATGCAATAGACGCTTTCATATTTTTTAAAGATAACATAACTTTAAGTGTTGCTTGTACTTTTTCGAAAAGGATAAACAGCATAGAACATAATCCCATTTTTGAGGGCAGGCGTTCGGAATATCATACCGTCGGACGGTCCCAAAGGTTGGGGATAGGTGAGGTGAAGTACTTGGCTTGGAGTAGAGATACTTTACTGCTTACAGAGAATATGTGTAAGGCAGTACACAGTAATCTAGTTCAAAAATATTCGTAGAGCATCTTAATTGGTATTCAATTAGAGTACTCCTGAACTATTTGCTTGCATCTCAATTTTGTAGAAAACTGTGAAGTCGAAAGCAATACTACGCGATGGATCGAACAATAGGTCCATTGTTTAAGTGTGGATTACGCTTGCTAGAGTATAATACAAAGGATTGACCGCCTTCTGTTTGGGATCACAGACGAAGTGTTTGTTGATTTGTTTCTCCCGAGCTGGGCCAGTTTTAAAGCAGAGCAGAAGAGCGAGAATCAGAGTAGAGGTTAAAGAGTGTCGATTGCAAATGAAACTGCAATTGAACGGATTAAAATCTACGAACACTTCTAAAGTTCTCAGCACTTAAGTTCACCATGTCAATTGTCATTGATAAAGTAAAACATAATTTGAAACAAGAGAGTCTTCTTCTAATTTTTTAGTTTACTGTGACTTGCCACACATTTTATTGAAGATTTATAATAGCTGCTGGAATGGAGTAAAAAAGTTTGTTATATCCACGTCATAGAGCCGACCAAGAAGACGAAATATTAAACAACCAAACGATACCAAAAATGGGAGTCAACGACTTTTGCTTGCTGTTTATCGCGGCTGTTCTAAGCAACACATGATGCAACATGCAACATGCAACATGCAACATGATGCATTATCATTGCCACAACGAGAGGCAAAATCACTTTCTGCAAAAGTCTTCAGTCCCCAATCCCCAGTTCTCACCCCAATCTCAGATAAAACTGAAGAGACGTCCAGTTACGATCGCATAGAGCTGAACCAGAGAAAAATCATGAGACTATTTTCAATCCTAATCTAAATCCAATACCAGGTGAAGGTATCAACTGATGATTCCAACTCCCAACTAGCGATGATTTTTAAATTTGGTTGCTTTCATTTACAATGAGCTTTCGATATATAAAATTATATATATATATAATTATATAGAGATCAAATAGAAATTCATATGCCACTGGTAGGGACTGGAATACGGATATAGGTGTGTACAGTTAAATACATATGCAAATATTATAATTTAATATATAAAGAGAGAGGGAAAGAGATACATTCATTTACATTTGGATTTATAGTTAGTTTTTTTTTTTTATTAATATTCACAAATAGATACAGAAGCAATGCGCAGATGCAGATACATAATAATCTAATGTATCTGTATAATCAAAATGTGAATTGAAAATGTTCTCCCTGATGTTCCGTTTATCCCAAACAGAACATCAGGGAGAATTGTGTTCCTCTCCACGTGCTGTCCAGATGTGTTTCAGATGTTGTGTCATAATCGCATTGTCAAACATGTTTTGATCTTTTGTCTTTTGTGATGTGAGATACTTCCACTTCCTATCCCGGCGTTCAAAGATTTTATTTTGAGCAGTCAGCGAGACAGTTGCCAAGAAGTAGCAGGAATATATTCATATTTATGTACATAAGTATGGCACGCTTTATATAAACGAAAGACAATAAAAATCCCAGCACCCGATCAAATGTACTTTTCCAAGCAGAAGTTAATCCCAGATACTGGACAGCCGGAACTCAGATTCGGTTTTGAATTCCAATCTACTGCAATTGTAAATAGGGGTTGAGAAAACCCCAATTCCGAAATGTGAATGGGGAACTTGGTCAGGGATACATATGGAAGGTAATGGTCTAAATTTAATGCCGAATTATTAATGCGAGGCGACCCAATCAAATAGAATAAGAGAGACAAGGCTCTCTGCCCAACTGCGACTCGATGCGACGCACTGGGAGCATAATTATATACCCTGAACTCATTGGGATATATGAGCTTAAAGAAGAGTATGTTACACTCCAACTTCATGTAGTATATATATATGTTCGAATAGCAAACTTCAAATACATAAGAAAATTTGCATTACTTCGATAATTAAAAGAGTCCCAGACTTTTTCAATTTACTTAACCCATTACATTCAAGATTAAACAAAAAAACATTTAACGTATAGTGCTTTTCGGGATATTTATGCCTTGTAATTGCCATAAAGATCAGATATATTATAATTATATATGAATTCAGTTTTGTATCTATGCTCTATGAAGTGCGTATGTATTAGGCAGAACGCTTGAACTCTGGATTGGTATTTAGGGTAACTGCGAGTCGCACGTACCCCAACTTGAAACAATGAAGGGGAGGGCTTGCAATTTCTCAGTTAGGGTTGATAAGGTCGACATTCAACATATTGCAGCATCTAATATTCATTGATTGGTCAAGTGGTCACATTTCAAGTAATTCAAGCACCATAAAAAAGGTCTATCCCTTCTGCGGCAATTGCATCGATTGTGCTATCAACTCTATCTAATACGTATTTATGTAGGCCCTTGATAAATTTTAAAAATATCCTGAAAAATTAATATTAAGTATTTCTTTTACGTATGTGACAGTAATCTAATTTAATTAAATCTGCCTTAAATATGTTTTTTGTTTTTTAAATAAACATATTTAGTTATACGGCCAATTCTCGTTCAATTAAAAAAAAAAATTTTGTTCCCATTAGAAATTTTTTAAAAATATTCACTAGAATGAAAAATATGTATGGAAAAACTAATAAAAAATACTATGAAATTTATATATTTTTATTTTTTTTATTATTATATCTATTTAACTAAATGAAAGCTTACTGTATAATACGATATAGATTAAGAAGCAGATGCAGGAATATATATATACAAGTAATTTTATTTTTATTTCTAATTTCTAGCCAGGTTTTCCTTTAAAAACTGAGAGAGAGAGAGAGAGAGAGAGAGAGAGAGAGAGAGAGAGAGAGAGAGAGAGAGAGAGAGAGAGAGAGAGAAAGAGAGAGAGAGAGAGAGAGAGAGAGAGAGAGAGACAGGAGTAAGTCGTAAGAATGAGATGAGTCATTATGTGGACCGTTAAGCGGATTAGGCTTAGGAAGAAAGTACGAACACTTTCTGGTAGACTAAAATAAAATTCAATATTATGTTTGCCTGTTGAGGTAAAAATAGACTCTGGAGAGCACGTCTGTGCGTTGAGTGACAAAGCGCAAACCCTACAGAAATCAACATTACTTTGCAGATTTGCCAATGACCTTTCATCCGCCACTAAGTAGACAAAATGCAAGCCCTCCGTAATGCTCCTTAATGCCCCATCAATGCCAACACAATGGAGCGCGACAAGTGTAATAATCGCCCTTACCGACTGTTGAGCTGGGCAAAACGATTTCATGCCGGGGCGAGAGTACACTGTGCTACAGTACAGAAATACCATATTATAGATATTTTCGATTGCCCATTTGTGTTTATAGTCTGGCTAATTCGGAAGCTGTGATAGTTCAGACTATAACATGAAATCCATATTATTTGTGTGGCCATTTGCATAAATCCGGCTAGCTCGGCAACTAAGACTGAATTTAAAATTTACACGTTACGTTGTATAGTGTTGCATGCCTTGGTGAATCAACTGGTGGGGGATACGACCTCTTGGAGAGACCTCAAATGTCCCTGAACTTTTGGTTAAATATAAGAAAGAAGACAATCCATAAATTTGCAAGGAAAAGTAAACGGAAGAATGTGTTTGGGGAAAATTTGTATTCGGATAGGAATAGAGTAAATAGAAAGCTATAATAATTTGGATGGGTGTCACATAAAACGCAGGAAATCAAAAGAATGCCACAATGATGATGATACCCCCTAACACATTCGAATTTGAGCATTAAAGGACCAACCCATTCGACAAGTGTAATGCAAAAATGAACAAACATAAACATTCATAAATAATGGACAAGCCCCCAGATGCTAGAATCGGACTTGGACTACAGCTGAGTGGACTGAACGATGTCCTTCGACCGCGTGGCAAGTCGAACTTTTGTTTACGCCCTTTTGACCAAATAAGTGCGTCCATTGACAAAGAGACAAAGCCCTCTACAACAAAAACAGCAACAACAAAGAAAACAAAAGCTTCCTTTGAACTGCGATTTGCATGTACCAAACCTTTAAAAGTAGACAGCAGACTCTAACCAGAGCAAGAGCAGATTTATATAACACAGATATATCGAGTTAGGATTTAAATACAATATTTTATGTGCAAATTAAGAAAAAATTTTCGAACACAACAAACCTACCATAAACCTATCTAAAATAAAAACAAGTGAAAAAACATTTAGTCGAGTGTGCTTGACTAAAGATACCTCACATTCAGTTGAATGACTGATTGACAATCAGTCAATCAAGCAGCGTTTTTTATCAGTTGACTAAAATAAAGTACACACAGGTAAGTGATCTGTATGCAGCCTATCCGAGCTTGTATTTCGATTGAGCATTCGTTCATTTGCAAAGTGGTAATCGGCTTTTTCCAATAAGTAGACCCCATTAGATTCATTCCACCGTTTCAACGAGCGAAGGCGGTGGCTAACCAAATTCATTTTTAATGCCAGCACGTGCGCAAAGACATGAAGGCCACTGCCGAGGGCTCGTAAACAATGCCAAAGAGTCGATGGGAATGGGGTTCAGGCTCAGGTCCAGGTCCAGGTCCAGGTCCAGGTTCTGCGAGCGACTGCTACATGGAGAGGCGGAGCCGGCTAAAGGAGAAGGGTATTTCAATTGAAAATTCATTATTGCGTCGGGTATTTGTGTGTGTGTTTCTTTTTATGTGTTGTTCATCTCGTTGTTTGCGTGTGCTTAAAAAGGAAAAATAATATTTATTTTATTTACCTTTAGACCCCTCCTTTACATTGTATATATTTGCAGATATACTTATGCTTAGACTATCAATATCTGTGTGTGGTGTGTGTGAGTGTTTTTTTTTTTTTTTGAAACAGCTACTGGGTATATTAGTGTCAGGTTTTGCGGTCAGGGGAGAGAGAAATATAGCGAAGGCAAGTTTTAAGCGGAACTCCCTCAAAATTTGAACTACTTCCACTTGTTCTTCCTTTTCGTGGCGCGTGGCGTGGTGAAAAGTCGTCTCTTGTTCCTTGAACTTGGCTTTTTAAAAGTATTACGGACAAATTGTGGCACTTGCTTCGACGTCGGATAATAAATGGACCAAGAAATGGTAAATAATGAAAATCATCTAACAGGCAATTCAAGAATTGCCTTTGACTGACTTTAGCATCGAGCTATTTTTTTTATTCGCTTTCACATAAAATAAAAAAGGGTAAGTTGGATGCGTGGTTGGTCTTTACTCCTGCGGAGACTTTCCTAACTTTAAAGAACGATATACTCATTATGTTGTCAAAATGTTGGTCTCTATTAGAAACTACTTAGGACTTAAAGATAAATAACATTAATAGAGTATTAGGCAATTGGTTATGTGCAACTTTTGTTAGTTTTGAATTCTCTTCCCAAAAATTAGCCTATATTTACCCCCTCTGAGTAAGAATCTGAAAGCGAATTCGAATCCAAATTCAAACCGGAATAGAACAATGACAATCTTGAATCGAGGGGTCATGTTTATTTGTTGATTTGCTTCGGGGTGTATTTTTAAGCATTTACCGTAACAAATTTATTTATTTAAGCGTGGACTTTTTTCCATTCAAAATAATTTGAATATTTTGTTATTTTATATGTTTACTTATATATGTGCTTATAGTCTAGAGCAAAAAGGATCAAAAGAGTCAGTTGTTCTGTTCAGGCACAGGATCCCTTAAGTGTCTTCGACTTAGATAATTAGGATACAAAACAATTTAAATTAAAAACTAAAATAAAAATAAATTGATTTATTTAAAATTGATTTTAAACTAAATAATCAATAAAGTTCTAGACAAGTGTTTATGATTCCGAGATAGCTTGGACTACATCTGGGCTTTAAAAAATCCTATTTTACATGTACATGATTTATCGGATCCTTTATCAATTTCGAGAGAATGGTGGAAATTTCTTTCCCTAATAATGACAGTTTCTGATGTTTTATACTCTGAACCCATTCAAATGGATAAAAAGGCTTGAGTTAAAATTTATGTAATCGGCAGATCGAATTTATTTCGAAAAAAAAAAAGATTTTTCCGTTTCCTAGTTATCGATAACATGTTTTAGTTTGCAAGCATATCTCCAACATTCTAGATTCATCGAACTTAGTACATATATATTCTGTTTAGGAAGATAGACATGTTTGATACTTTGGATTTTGAAGTTAAGTTTTTTAGCAAGCAGCACTGCATATATATATGTATATATATATATATACCTATACTGCATATATATATATATATGCCTTTAACTTATATAAAATATTTCTTCTGACTGGTCACATTATATAGCTATAACCATTATTTTACGTTTTACATATATATGTATATGTATGTATATATATATATATTTATTTATATCATATCGTATCATATCATATCGTATCATTTATATCATATCGTATCATATACGTTATATAAACGTTATACGTTATATATACCGTATATTGTATACGTTATATATACCGTATACTGTACAATGGGATATCAAAAACTTTCTACCTCAAACGTTTTTATATATAACGTATAATGTAAAGTATATATAACGAATTATAAATTTATATACTTGCCTACAAATGTATATATGTAATATATATTGTTAAGAATATAAAAGCCGACGAAAAGGAATTCATTGAAGCCAATTTGCGGAAACTATTTGCAACAGTACAAGTCAATATTTGAATTGATGACTGTGCGTGTGTGTGTGCGTGCGAGTGTCTGCCTTTATGTTGGTGTCGCGTCTATTCATACGTTCTGTGTAGACACAGAGTAACGGAAGTCAACATTATAAATAAAATTTGCCTTTCAAAGCAATTCATAAAAACAATCTATTTGTTGTGTTTTCATCTTCATATCTTCCTCTCTCTCTGTCTGTCTCTTGTTTATCTGCTACTGTATTTATGATACACTAATGTATCCTTCCCCAATACAATCCATATAGTAAACTTCTTCAACTCACACAAATCAATTCTCAACTAGTTAATGAGTTTAAACTTTTTTTGTAGGAAAATTCATTCTCTATATAAGTTTCTGGCAATTGGAAAAGATTTAATTACTGTTAAAAAACATTATGGAACTTTATTTTTTGCGGTTCTTATGGGTTTAGGGTGTTATAAATATGAGTATTTATAAATTGAATTGTATATAATAAAAAATTATCAACGGATTTTTAAAATAGCACTGACAACTAGTCTTTATTTAAAAAGAAAAACACAACAATCTAACACTAGCCTAGGATTCGATGGCTTTCTGTCTTGAGAGGACTGCGAACCTATAAAGTATATTTCCTAATATATTTTTAGTATTTCCAGTAGATGAATAATTGCTACTGAACTCAGCGTAATTAGGATCTTTAGTATTCTAACAATGTATTTTTACTATTCTAATATTATATCTTATTCTTCATGTTTAGCTTTTGAATCGAATGAAGAATGTGATTAAATCTAGATGACAGCCAGTTTGCCTAGTTCTAATTTGTCATTTAACGAAAGACAATCAAGTAAAAAGACTCTTTTCGGATGTGATCGACTAGGATTTACCCCACGCAAGAAATTACGCATGCACAGCCATGCCAAGTTTTGTGGCTTGCACATAATGGGAAAATAGAGGAAGGTATCTAAAATTGGATGTATTCAAAATGTGTGGCTCCTCTATGTATATTTATGTATATACTAAGTTTAATCAAACTAGCTCTAGCTCTAGCAATAGCTCTTAAGATATTAGAGATATATTCGACAAGGTTAAACGAACTTTCGATAACACGCACACAGAAAGAGCTCACGATCTTCCACAACTTCTTCTTATTGTAGCATATACGTTCACAAAAACAATATACCCTGTACTAATTTAATTGGCTCAAATTCTAAAAAGAAGACAGGGGACTTAGGACCTCCATGCAGAAGACACATTTATATAGATATAAATATATATGCATGAACACATAATACTAAGATCTGGCAATGGTCGAACAACGGTTGAAGCGGATAGGGGGAATCATAAATGCATAAGCGGAAGTTGTTGCCGAAAGATTTCGCTAAATATAAATATGCTCTGAATGATATGTGCTCTCAGGAAAAAACAAACCGAACGGCAGAACTATCTTTTTATACCCTGAACCCATTGATAATGGCTATAAAGTTTTTGTGTAAGTGTATGTACCTGTACATAGTATATTTTTGATCAGGATCAACATCAGATTCAATTTAGCCCCGCTCGTCTGTCTGTCGGTCTGTCCGTATGTATGGACGAGTCGCTCTCAGAATACGTAAAAGCTAGAGACTTGTGTAACATACATTATTGTAAGAAAAATTGGATACATATCAGTACTGCCCGAAAGTGAGTTTATCTCACTGTGGAGCATACCCTTCTAGAGGTTTCTTACTTTTTTGGAAAGAAGAATTGGATTACAGCAACACCGATTAGGGGTTTTGGGTATATTCTGCGCGACACACCCAACTAGAATTTGCTTACTTAAGGAAATGTAATTTTGATCGACTTACGTAAAGAAATAGGTTTGCATTGCAAGCAGAGAATTAAATAGAATCCTGTGTTAATGAATAAAGCTAAATATTATTTTCTATGTTGCTTTTTACAGTATGTCGGCAAAACGAAAATCGCCACCGAACAAATTTGACGGCGATTCAGATAGCTCAGGGCTTGAAGGTGGTGGACCAGAAACTGGACGACAATTTCAATTCAACTTCAACGAAATAGCTAAGATGCAACAGCAGTTTCTCATCAATAACAATAACTATAATGAAGATAATGACCGATCGTGCAATGTGAAGAGCAGAAACGACTCCGATATTATTTGTAAAGAAGGGAAAAGTGAGGTCGAGGATGCAGTCTCAGTCGAGGCGCAGGTCGAAACCGAAGAAGAAGGCAAGGGAGAGAAATTTATGGCTTTGGGTCTTGAAATAGGACAAGTTTTGACAAGCGATGGAGAGCAAACCGATTTGGATATGGAAACAGGGAGCATTAGCCCGCAAGCTAGTTCCATTGAATCAGATGTTGATAATGTTAGTCAGGTAAGCACCAAGATCTGCTGGATGTTGTGTAATTTAAACCCATAACAATATATATATATATATATATATATACATATATATGTGTCGATTTGTAAAGATTAAAAAAGAAGTTGTATATATAAATATAGTATATCTAAATGTTATTGAGCTTAAAATCGTTTGATCCTTTATACATCCTTAGTCCAGTGACCACTATTCAATCATGATTCACTTTCTTCGCTCAAATGTTCACGAACGACAGGTTTTTTTGAGATCTTCAGTTGTTCATAAATGATTCGTACCGTTGGAGCCAAATAGAGAATTAGTAAACAGTTTAACAAAATCAAATTAAATTATTCGAAAACATTAATTGAATGAAATGAATAGTTTACAATTAGCTTGCCTAACAAGTTGTACAAGAATTTCCAAATACAATTTTAACTAACCTGGATCATAAATTTATCTAATATTGCAGTCAGCCAATCAAATGTTATCAAAGAAGCGTATCAAAAAAATATCGAAATCACGTCTGTTAAATGGTTCATCAAAAGTAAAGCCACCTCCAAAAACTGAAATGTCTAGCGATATGGCGTTACGTGATGAAACTCCCATCAATACAGACAACCTAACATCGAATTCGAGGCACTACATCGATGGAAATCTAATCCGGTTCCGAACCGAGCATAACGAAGACAATCCAAATGTTGCCACTTATAAGAGTCAAAATAGTAGTGTGATGAAGCAGGAACCCAATGAGAAGCCTACCACTGTCGATCAACTTATGGATCAAGATGTTATCCGTGTAGAGCAGCAACTCTTCCATATACCATGTCCAAGTACAGCTTCCATTGTGAAAAACTTGGAAGAAGAACATTACTTAACCAGTCGAACGGAAATGCCATCTCCACTTGCTCATCAACCTGATGAGGGATCTTTGCTTAAATCCCTAAGGTGAGACCTCATTTATACCCAAGCATTTCCTTGTGTTGTTAAGTATCCAACAGAATAAATATACCAATTACTCTATACTCTAAAACCTAAGGAACACTATGAAAGTTGTGTTGTATCTGCTAAAAAGATCAATTAGATCAAACTCTAATGAATAAGTAAGCTTTACAGTTTATATGAACGACAATTGTGAACCAATTTGTCATGTGCATGAACTAAACCTTCGAATTGGATCGATTACCAATAACTTGATAGGGTTGGGGCTATTCGCAGACTCCTTTCTCCCCATCAAACTATCTACGATTACAAAATTACAGTTAAACCTTCTATTTAAACATTTCTGAAGCTAATTTCATTAAAAATAAACAGCACCCAAAAACTAGCAAATTATTTCGTGATAAAGGACCCTTACAGTGGCACACTAGTTCGAATCGTTTGTCTCCACTTGAGATTATAATTCAATTTATTGTAATAGTGTGAAAACATTTTTGTTTTATATGTACTACGTATGTGTATTTTTCAGGGTATTGTCTGTTGTTCATATACAGTATATACACATATTTATATTTCCATCCAATAAGTAGATATACGATAAAATATACTTATGGCTCAATGAAAACATAGATTTATTTTAGACAAGACACAAAAATGTATAAGGATTGTACATTTAATTTAGTAAGTATTGCACCACTGTGCTGTATTGGCACGTCCGCTTTGGTTCCCGAGTGGGCGCTGCATAAAATTTTGTTCGAGTTTCGCCTTTCGACTGTTCCTGAATAATTGAATGCTGGAAGCGGAAATTGCGAGTATAGTTAGAAAGGCAACAAATTACGAGACCACAAAACATCAATACCTAACGAAAGCAATTTGAGTGGCTCTGTCTAAGTGGACATCCCCTAGAAGATGAACCAGAATTTTGCTTAACAAGTTTGTAAGGCTGCCGGAACTGCAATTCACAATTGAAGCATACTATTAGGTAGCCAAGTGAAACATGATCTATATTCAATTAGGGCTAATGACCCTCTGAATAATCAATAACAAAAGTTAATGTTTACTTATTTAAGGTATATAATTATACACTAGATTGTTTTTTAATTTAACTAAAGAATTAGAGACTTCATACAAGTTGACAGTTTGAGTCTTTACTATTAAAAGTTTTCGAAATAGTTTGAAACCGTTTTTAATCGCTTTTAATTCCAGGAATAATGCCGCGCTAACAGCGCGAGGACAATCACCGCGAACATGTGGAAAAGATCGAACTGTTTCTGAAATGATTCGACATTTGCAGCTTATTCGAAGTAGATTAATGAGCCAGGTAAGTAAAAAAAATTGATAAAAAAAATCATGATATCATAAGTGCCCTATATTACATCAGAATGCTGATTGTGTTTCATTAGAAAAGACTGTATTAAATCAGAGAAATTATATTTTGTTATGTTATTCACAGCTCTTTTATAATTATTTTTATAAATTAAACTTGCTGTCCTCCAAACTAGGGGAATTTGTACTAAAATTCAACCAGGCTTTCTTGAGAATACATCTATTTAATATTTATGGCGATTGCAACACGTTGTCTGTGCGAACAAAAGGAAGGTTCTCACATTATTAAATATACCCAAATTGAACTGAAATTTGCCTAATTCTCTTTTATCGAGAGCAGGCATTGTCCTTCCCCTTTGGAACTGGAACTTGAGCTGGAGTGGTAGTCTTGCTCATTTGCAATGCAGCTCAGACCTCGGGTCACAGGTCACGCAACAGTCGGCAATGCTCAGGGCTCTCACTCACTTACTCACACACTCAACAGAGCCTATATATAGGAATTAGCATATGAAAATTCAATGGTTTTCACTTAGGCAAGTGGATATTCAAAATCCAGTTCCAAAAAGGTGTGGGCGAGGTGAAACTCTGTGTCTAAAGCAAGCGCTTAACTTATTAAATAACTGATGTTAAAGTTGATAAATCAGTTCAACCTTTAATTCATTTGAGAACTGAAATAATCCTACTTCTCTATTATATTCTTCTTTATTGTGTTATATTTATTGTTCTTTTCATATTTTATTGTGGACTTCTCAACACCTGTAAATCAAGAGTCACTAATTCATGAATTCAGTAGTTTATTAACAATTCATACAGTTTAGTTTATCAAGAACGATGTATATTGGTCAGTTAGCAAAGAGTAGAGTTGAATCGTCCAGTTAGAAAATCAAACTATGTAGAAGTAGGAATATAACTTTTTTATGTAAAGGATAATATTATATATAGAGTTTAGTCTTTCTGTTAACAAAATTCCATAGCATAATCGTTGTTAAAATAATTTGAAAATACATTGATCTTAAGCAAAAAAACTTTAAAAGGAAACAGACTTTTTAATATATGTATATATTTAGAGTTGATAGTTCCTGTTTAATATTTTTTCCGAGGTACTCTTAATGTAGAACAGATAAACATTGGAATATTGGAAATTTGAATACTGAATCCTTTTGCTAACATTAGTAAATCTGGAATCTAATTAGTGAGTCAGTCAGACATTCAAAGCTTATACAGACAGATTACAAATGTGAAACAAACTAATCATTGGACTAGTTTAAATGGGTGTGGTGGAAATTGAAATATTGGAACTAGGATATCGGCGAATCCTTTTGCTGCCGACTTCCGTTCCAGGGCCACATTACAATAGAGGGTGGAGGAGTAAATTTAGTACGTTTGAGTATATGCAGAGTACATATGTGTACATACACATATGTATGTATGTATGTGTATATACAAACGATTGTGTATGTTTATGAATGGCTTTTCTTTTCCTGCTTTTTATTACATATTTCATTTTGCTGTTTTCTATTCATTACATTCATTTTGCATTTGCCTGGCTTTGTGCCAACTCAAAGTTGTATTATTCTCTTTTCCTTTATTTTTCTCCATTGTATGTACGTGTGAGAGGATGTATGTGTGTGTGGTCTCTGTAAGCATTCTTTTTAATTTTGCTGCACAGAATCCTCTTTCAGCTTTCTTTTTTTTGTGCCCTGCTTAAATTTTCTTTTGAATTGCTTTTGTGCTACGTTTTGGTATTCAGCTTTGAACAATAAGCTTTTCTTTCTAGCTTTTCACGTTTTTCTCATTCTTTCCTTTTCGAAACCATCGCCCATTGCTTTGGAAGGTCCCCTCCTCTAGTTCCTTCCTTCCCGTCTTCCATCTTCTTCCGTTCTTTATTGGCTCCTACAAAGCTTTAGATTCTCGTCGGCAGTGGATGCTTCTTCAGATTCTGACGAAAAATATTTGAATCCGATAGAAAGGATTTCGGATGGTTTTTATATATTACAGATAATCGGGATTAAGCAATATCGATATCGGAATAAACACATATATATTATATTATATATATTCGATTTATTAATATAATATATTCATTTTTATATATATTTACCATATGACCTCTAAGGATTACACATAGTTAAAACAATGATATGTTTTTAATAAACTAAAGTTTTTAAATAGGTGCAATTTCACCTAGTTCTTTTTTCTAACAATTGTTCATTGCAAGATACAACTCATGGCTCATTGTAATCCTTGGCATTATCTGTGTGCTGAGAAGGATTCAACCTACTCCTCGAGAATGAGTTTGCAGTTCCAATGGATTTTCCATGCATGATGAGGGCGCAACTTCTCCTTGCCGTAAGCTAATCGGCTTGAAATCACGCTAATGTGATTTTTATCAGCTCTGCCAAAGGATGGGTAATAGATTATCTAATGAAAGTATACCAAAATCTGCATTTCAGTCACGCTGACCGGGTTAGGGGTAGTTCTCTTGTTTTTCCTTTCAACAAAAGGACAACCGGGTAGCGGTTGATAGCTCCCATAAGCTCTTCAAAGGTCCCTATTAAAAATACATTAACACATATTCGAATGGGCTCAGGTCGACATTTTACAATCCATAATCTCTTAAAAAACCGGTTCAGGCCACGCATTATATCGATGTTGCCTTATTAAAGTTAGGTGTCACCCATCCAACCCTCTGAATCGTAAGTGGAATCAGTATTCAACACATTGCCAGAATAAGATAATTAAGATAACAATAAAGATAAAAATAATAATAAAGATAATTTTATGAACGTGAATGCAACTATATTTTAGACTAGTCTAAATATGTTGATATAATCACATTATTACTGATATATAATATTAATATCGAAGTATAAAGAATAATGAAGATTCAGATACAATCAAAATAACACAACATTTTAAAAAATTAAAAGCCAGTTTGAGCTCGCTTTGAGAAGAGAGTGTTATGCAGGTTATCTTACTAAAAGGCATCTATCTACCTGTATCTACAATATTTGTGGTTTCACGTGTGTCTAAAAACAAATGCTTAAATATATCCAAATTTTCATGTCTGAACATATGAAGTATAAAGCTAATTGCCATCATTGTTTTCAACTTGTTTGAGTATGTATGTACGTAATCAAATATTTCTGTAACCTATGATAGTTTGGGGGAGTTGCTCTAAGGATTACGCATACAGACACATACACATTCTATCAAATGCTCTCTGCTTGATAGAAGATGCTGCAGCATATTTACCAGCTCGTCCACTCTTCCGCCTCTCCTCTTTTCCTCCACTCTCTCTCGATAACTAAACCAACAAACAACAGCTATGTGAGCAATTGTATTGGTATGTACGTATCTGGAAGCATTCTAATAGGTCTGCCAATAGAAACAAATTATTTTTGCTATCTCACTCAAATCTGTTGACTGTTGTCTGCGCTTCTATATGAGTAAGTGTGACTCTGTGTGTGTATATGTGTGTGTCTGTGTGAACAAGGTAATAAAAGCTTTTATGAAATATATTATGTAAAAGCCCTATATGCCATAACATTTGTATTAATTCGCAAACAACGTGCTGCCTTGCAGTCAAGCTTATATCCCAAATATATACAACATATATTTTATGAAAATCAGAATTACCTTTCAGCTATTGGGTGCTAATAAGCAATAGAGGGGATTTATTTAATTTGTTCCCAAAGATAAACAGTATATATCTGGAAACATAGGCCACATGTCCGTCGGTATGTTCGTAGGACCGAATATTGTTGCTGCACTTATAGCTTTAGATTTCCAATTTGGTATATATCATTGCTTTTTGCTCTCAGAATATAGAAGATATGCTCGAACAACTAAAATGTAACAGCCATAAAAGAAAACGGAAAGAATAATCGAAAACAAACTCGATATGCTCGTGCAATAAGAAAGTCTACATACAAAATTTCAAGTGTCTAGCTCTTTTAGTTTTTTTTTTTTAGATCGACGCGTATTGTATAAACTCTATTATTTTGCAGCTATGTGTGTTTCTGAATAGGCACTGCAAGATCTAATGTTTTATTACTGCTGAAACGAAGTCAATGCTGATACATATCAGGTTTTGCTTACTTCTCTTCATACTTACATAAGAATGTACCCATACACAGACAAGCATGAACAAGTTGAACTAGCGTTAAACTAATGCACGCACACATACACACACACACACACACACACACACAATTATCTGCTGTTGCACTAAGTGTAAGGCTATAACTTTTTTGTTTCTTATCGGTTTTAGGGAAACTTTTTTATACGTTAATGACACATTTTTACGTATACCCTTCAAAGCACAGCTTTCTCACTTAAAAAATGAAAAATAATTTTTGCTTCCCAATAACATGCCAACGGGAGAGGTATCGAAAATCCGAAGTATACAAAATGTATGCCACATTAAGCAGTAAGCTTGACATGCTCGAAAAATTAATAATTATCGATAACAAGCAAACATACCATATCGATAATCGAAAATAAACTCAATATGTGCGTGCTATTGGAGACCCTACATGTAAGATTTCAAGTCTTTAAAGTTGCTGAGATCGCGTTCATACATACGGAGCCACAATCGACTCGACTGTTGATGCTGATCACGAATACATATACTTCTGCATGTTACATAAATTTTTACAAAAACATAATAAAGCCCTGTTAACCCATTTTCAATGGGTTCTGGATATAAATTTTGTTAAACGGCTATCGACCCGATTACCCTATATTATATTATATATATATAGATTATATATTTGTATTCATTCGTATGTATATCTGTCGTCATACTCCTGGGCCATGTGCATTTGGAAATCACACCGGAAATGCATTAAAAAATTTGCCCGCAAATTTTCTAATATTAATCAAATTGTGCGCTAACCTTGCCTTGCCTTGCCTTGCCACAGAAACTTGGGGCCTGTCCGTAGATGACAACTTAGAATATTTCTGGGATCGGGAACTCGGGATCCGGCGGTACGAGCGTTCTATTTTTGTATTTCAAATTTATGAATGAAAACAGAAACTGAAATGCAAGCGAATAGGGCGATGTTGTTGCCAGAGTGTCGACTGTGGACTATGTGGAATATACGGACTATATGGACTATTCAGAGTAGATGGAGTAGATGTTTGGAGTATGGGGAAGGTTAAGAACCGGGGATGTATTTCGAGTGTGACCTATGTGGAGATATAAAGTGCGGACTATGTAGTGTACGGAGGATGTTAAGAAGTAGGGGATGTTCATCGTTCCAACGATTAAAGTTTTTTAAAGAGCGATTATGTCACAGAAACTCTTTGATTTGTATTGCGGAAGTGTTTTTCATTCGATATCGACTCTTGACTCTTGGAGGAGGCCCAAAGCTGCATCTAGGCCGACTAACAGATACCTTTAGTCCTAAGCATAAATGTTTTTTCATGCATTAACAGTGCTGCATTTTTTCTCAACTCCATTCTATCAAAATGAGTTAACTTAAAACTTCATTGATTGTTAAAATAGCGATCTTCATGAAATTTTAATTTTATTTATTTATTTTTGTTCCAAGATCAGGGAGGTATCATCTATAAAGTGAGACTATCAGAAATTTGCGTTCGCTTTAGGAAAGTCTCGTATCAAATTGAATATATTGCTTTGAAATAATTATATATTTGAAAAAGAAAACAATATTTATATGAGTTTTATTATTTTATAATGGAATAAGATATTTGAACATATAAGTTGATATATCCACCAGTGATGCCCTTTTATTTTATATTCAGATGCATAAATAGATACTTAAATACATGTATTTGTATCGTGTGTTCTATGTATGCTCAGATATCTATATATGTGAGACTATTCATGGATTCTTAATGTGGGCGGGGACTCCGTAGCTGAATATCTCTCGTCTAAATTGACCGACTGGTTCATATTTTATATGCGCAGAGAAAACTGTGGGAGATGTTCAACACATCCATAAATGTCATAAAATTCATAAATTTCTTCTATCAAATGTTCATTGTTTATTAGGGACGGCCTCTGGATGCACGGATGTACGAGTGTACGAATGTAATGAAACACACATTCACTCCCGATCGTAGGCGGAATCAAGAAAAGATTTGATTAGGATCGAATACCGGATTTTTATTTCACTCTTAAACAAACGTGCTGCATGAACCAATCCCTAAAGATACCAATGTATGAGCACAAGTTGGAGAATTTACGCTGAATATGGTAAAGAAATATTATGTATTTATTATAAAATTAGAAACTGTCAGAAGCCTTTTAAATTCAAATAAAGAGACGATAAAAATATATTTGGAAGCACTGGGATGCACTGGGAAGCACCAACTCTGACAAAGACAACTCCATGATTTATTTCAAGAAAATAAAGCGAACTAACAAAAAGAATGTGCCGAACTATGAGTACACTTTGATCTGCTCAATGCTGAATCTAGGGAGCCGAATATGAGGTCAAACTTATACTTATACTTATTGACAACACAGATCTTAAGTTTACGTTAAAGGTGCCAAACAGGAAATTCTATTTTTTTAATATCAAGTTCGAATTTATTTGCTGATTCCCGTTGTTCCTATCCTGTTATTCCGATTTTCAGTGTAGATATTCCGAGCTTCAATGCGAGTCACACGACTCGCACGCTTCTCCTGATAACCATAAACAATACTATGTTATAGAGATTCTCATAAGACTTTTTAATGAGGTGAGAAATGTTTGAATTGGTGCCGCCTCTTAGCAAAGCAAAGATATACTGGAGTCTCCTCCATTCAGATCTCTCGATGCACATTCAGATTCTCAATTTGTTTCACCCATTCGTCTCCTCTCGATTAGAAGGGGTGGCCGTTGGCCCTGATCAGATCTCAAGACAGGTCAGATCACCTATTCTTAGAACTGAGTCACTTTAGCAGGGACCCAAAAGCAGCACAGAACAACTCCTAAACTAAGTGAAGCGAACGAAAATTAAGTATATCCATGCCCCATGTGGCACGTTACTTTCCGACCACTTTGACGGCATATCTTGAATGGCTCCTCCCACTCGATCTGATGGGACAAAATCGTGAGATACACATAACAACACATAAGTGCATTTCTTACATTAAATATAATTGAACTAGATAATCTGGAGGAGAGAATTTTCAATTCAAAATGTACATTACAGATTAATTGGTTGCCTGTGGGTATGAATCTATATAAAAGTTAACTTATTAATAATAGTGATGATAAAAGTGAGTAATAATAATTATATATTTAATATATTTAAAATCAAATAAAAAAGGATTAAAACAAAAAACTTTATAAATATCTTAACAACATTAATTTACAACGAAACCTTGATATCACGAAGTTCTCTATACCAAAAACCTCAATATAACGAATAAGCTTCGATTTTATAATAACCCATAGCTAATCAATAGGTATAACGAAGAATTTTTTGGTTCCCTTCAGATTTGTTATATCGAGGTTTCATTATATTTCATTCTATGTAAATCCTTTTAAGTCTTCTACCTTGCCTCTCAATTTACAAAGTCTAGCTCCAATATTAAGGCACGTATACGGTGAAAACAGATTTTGTAGTTCACGCAGTTCACGTTAAAAAGTAAACTCAATAGTGTGGACCCGGTCTTGAAATTTATACTAAAACCCTAATTTGGCAGACATTTAAATAATCTAATTATTGAATTATTAAGCCCATAGCCCATTGCCCATAAGTCACTTTTTATTCTTTCATTATAAGATCAACAGCAATGAATAATGTTAACAATCAATAAATGGTGTTAACAATAATGGTAATACAAATAATACCTATATTATCAATAACAATATTACCGATAATAAAAGTCAATATTAAATAATATTGATATGAACACACATATATCATTTATTATTCAAATGCTTATTATATATAATATATGGCCAGAGCCAAAACACATTTTTATTCTCTGCACTGAAATGATTCCCGGAGCAACATCCAAAAATTCGCTTATTTGCTCGATCTGAAAAGGTTGGAGTTGCTCTTATATGAGGGTGTGATGTGTATCGACCCCGAATGGAATGTAACTTTAACAATTGTATAACACACTTTTAATCCCGAAGTGTGGCCAAAAAACAAAAAAATAAGATGGAGTAGGAACACGTTCCAAGCGGGCGACCTACATAATTGCAATTATGAGAGAATGGTCTTTAAGGCCCTGGATAATAACTATATTGGCAGTAATTGTACGAAAGTATATATACTGAATATTTTTATATGTGTATTTATGTATGTGTGAGAGAGTTGTTGGGTGTGTGTAATAATGAGACACGAGCCGAAGTTTTGATTGACTTGCTTGCCGCAAGGATTAGGACGTGCGCCTGAGCTGGGGGGAGTTCATTTCAGTTCCTCCTCCGGCACAGTGTCACTGGCAATAGCCGGTTAATTAGCCATTGACATTCTAAACCACGCTCCCATTCAAAGCCACTTCCTGAGCCAACGGCCGACGGCCGACGGCCGACGGCCAAGAGAGGAGGCGACGCTTTAATTGCCCGTAATTTTGAAAGGCTCACAAATAAGGAATGGAAGGGGGACTGAAAGGGGAGAGGCTCGATGTTCACTGCGTAGCTAATGACTCCTAAAACGGTAAATAAATCTGTGGCAAATCGTATGTGTAGAATCAACCACATCCATCGCCTCATCTAACAGATCCCAATTCCTACTCCAACTGAACAGTGGTTTAAATGCATTTGCATCTATATATTATATGGAAATCGGCACATCTCAATAACTATACAGTGATCAGAGTAATTAAGATTTGGATGAATTTGAATAAATTAAGACGCCTAATTAACTTCATCTTGGTGAATGCCTATGAATGAAATTACTTCGCAAATTTAAAATATTTAAATTGTTCCTAGAAATGTTCTAATTGCATCTATATATGTATATAATTTTTTTGTAACCAATTCTCCACACTATTCGTAAAAGTCTTTTATTGTATCATCATAAATATTTCGCCTTACAGTGGTCAAAGTACTATACGTTTAAAGAAGGGTTTTTTAATGCCTTTTGTATTGAAAGGTTAATTTACTTATTATATCCAATAAGTGGATCAGGTCATGTGTTACCCTTCCTAAGGAGTGTCTGCTGTCTCCAAATATATTCTATGTCTCTACGGTAAACGAGAAGGGAGAAAAATGTCAGATGCCGACGTTTTTATTGTTGTCGAACGGATCCGGAATGCCTGTCAGATGTGTGTGTGTTTCTTTTTTAGTTTTGGAAATGTTTTATTTTTGAATGGTGCTTTTGTTCTAGAAATTTTGAAAGATTTTGTCAAAAATTTGTGATTTCTTATAAATTATTTCTTGTGGAAATCATAAATGTTATATTTAGACATGAATAATATTTATAGTGACATTATTTCTGACAGCCTCACGCGTACGGAAATCAAATTCGAATTCGACTAAGCCAAAAGAATAATAGAAATGAATACAGAAA
This sequence comes from Drosophila pseudotalamancana, assembly GCA_037075185.1. NCBI lineage: Eukaryota > Metazoa > Arthropoda > Insecta > Diptera > Drosophilidae > Drosophila > Drosophila pseudotalamancana. The sequence continues at coordinate 189,414 of JBAMCK010000401.1, read as the reverse complement.
TTTGTCCGTCTCTGCCTCATTTCTTCTAATACTCCGATTATGTGGGTTTACACAGCGTAAGCAGAAAACAATCCCCGGCAATTACGAAGCTGGGAAATTTCCCATTTGGCACCTGTTCAAGCTGTTTTTCCAATTTTCGAGAGGAAACTTTTTAAATTTGTTGTATCCCTCCTCCACGGTGAACAATTCCGTATCCTTCCAAAAGCAATTCGTCTGTCCGATGTAGGAATTATTAGACATTTGTTGTAACGGATGAAGATTGATGATGTCCTATTGATGATCGTTATTATCCGTATCATAGACAGATGCCTCGACGTGAAAGAAAAGTTGTGGAGGAGGAGAAATGGGCTGTTGGCAATTGAGAAACTTGTCTGTGACTGTGTCGATCCAAAGACAAGGAATATTTATATATACATATATAGCATATTTACTTGGGGGCTGTTGCCATCATTTGTGGCCCCATTGTTAGAAGGAACAAAGCAGCTTTGGGATTGGGCGCTACTTTGGCAACAAAATACGACAATGTGCTACTAATTTGAATGCTATTTTATCCTTTGTTATCCTTAGATTTAATCATCTCCTCCTGGACCCTGGGCCTGGGCTCGTTTCCATCATTAGAGTCACCATTGTTTTGTCATATGAATGGAAGCTCAAGTTGTTTGACATTTCCCAGAGGGTGCACAAATTTATCCCAGTGACTTATATGTGATCGAAAAGCGGACTGATGGACGAGTTCTGCTTTGTTTAGTCTGGTCTTTGTTTCCCATTCATTTGGACTGTTGCAACACATAGCAACATAATTTGTTCAAATCATATTTTCAATTGAAATTTCAATTTCCCCAATTTATGCTTGAATTTCCTGGCCGGGAAATGGGACTTTCCCTCCTGTTCGCCTCGACATGTGGAGACGTTGTGCGTGTCAGCCTCAGTGTCTCAGTGTGAACCTGAAAATAAACTTGTTATTGAATTGACGCGGACGCAGGATGCACAATGCAGCTTTCTCCCATACCAACGACAGTAGTAAGATGAGGAGCTGGAGGAGAGGCGGAGTGGAGCAAGCGTAAAGAAAGAAAAACAATTACCTGAAGCACACTGGGAGGTCCAACTGGCAGGTCCAAAGGCCTACTCATTGGAATTAGTTCCTTTTACATAGTGATGTACACGATGTACATCGCGGCTTTCGCCCATTACTTTTGCACTTGACATTGGGTCGCGCAACGGGTGGGCCCGCTTCCGAACTCAGAGTTGGGCTTTATAATTAGAATAAAGCAAAAATGTCGAGTGGATCAGGGTTCACGTCCTTGTGTTCCAACCCTAGGCATGGGCCTAAGCATAGGCAATGTGGCTGCTTCTTCATAGCTACACTTTCCTCCCTTCTTCCTGGCCGACACGTGCACCAAGAATGCAAAAAGGCAAGTGGAACTCAATTGGACTTTCATTTGTGCCTCAAATCTTTTCAAGATCGGTCTAAAATAATACTAAAAATTGACATTGATATATTTACTACTAAGAATCAAGTTTGTATGTGGGAATATAACCCTCCACGTTTACACGATGCTTAGGGAGAACGTCTGTAACGCATTAGCTCGATTATGGTTTACAGGGTATTTATTCAATCAAGTAAAATGGCCGCATAAGTAAGAACTTTGAGTACCTTAATAAAATAATATAAAGTACTTTGAAATCCCAGCAACATACCACCAATGAGTCGTCATACATAACAAATTACAGTGTTTACAGAGTATGCAGTCAGTTAACTGATAGCGGATTTACGAACTAGAAATTGAATTCCTTTTAGTATTAATAAACCTCGGTCATAATGCTTACAGGGTATAAGTGGAGTTCGCCAAGTAAAACATGAATATGTTAAACCATTTTTAAAAGGCTCGAGTTATAAATAGGACATACTTTTCCGTATCAGTATACCCCTCACAACAATTCAAGGTTATACAAGTAATTAGAAGTGAAGAGTAAGAACGGGAATCAAGCAGACGAAGCTTTTCCCAATTAGACAAGTGCAGAACGTCCCACACAGTAAACAATAGAAATTGTATTGCCATTCAAAGGCTGCTTTCTGCGGCACAACAAAAACACAAGAAACACACACCAAAAAAATTAACAACAAAAACAAAAATGTAGCCGATTCAAAACGGAAAAGCACATCGCGGAGAGCAGCGGAAACGCGCAGTTTATTATTATAATTGAGTTGAAACTCATTTGAATTTTCCGCCACTTTGAGTCTGAATGGAAATGAAAACGAAAATCTGAATAATCAGTTTTATATTACATTTTATTATTTCAATTAAATTAAATATTTTATATTTGACTCTTTCTGATTGAAAAAAAAAAAAATTATTTAAAATTTAAATTTATTAAATGCGCATTTGAAAGTATCTTCGTAAAAGATGTCGACTTGTTGGTACCCATTACCAACCCAAAGCGTTTATGTATTGCTTCTTCTAATATGCATTCCAGAATATATATCATTTGTAACATATATAAAATGGTAAAAGAAATCTCATTCTTAAATGGCTAGCTGATCAGAATATATATATTTTTTATACAGAAGCCTGTGTCAAAAGATTAAAGCCTGCCATGGGATACCTTTCCCTTTCCCTTAATCACCTAGGGTATTTATCTTCCTATCTATCTTCCTCGACGTAAGTACACAAAGGAACGAAACTCTGTAGAGAAAATACTTGACTTGTCAAAAATACCTATTTATATGAGAAAAATTGCGTTTATTTTAAGATTCAACATTGAATACACACACCAATCAATATTTGCGGCGTTGGCTCTGAGGTATTCAACGTATTCTTTGGACGGATTTGTCATATGTTTTGTTTTAAAGCTTCTGTAATCGATTTAGTAATAATGCGAACATAAAAAGGTATTAGAAGGTACGCAGCTTTTAACCAAGGACAAGTCCACAGGGTACAGTCGACAAATACAGTAAAACATGGGAAAATGGTTATCCGAAACAAATGCAAAGTAACAATGGAATACTGCCGCTAAAATTGATGAATATTTGTTGCTGAAGGGCAAACTTTTTTTTGACAGCGTCATCCCAGCAGATAGCGACTGGACTACCCTCCTCCGGTCTTACCCAGTCTCGAGTCCCACTGTGTTCCTTGACGTCCCACCTAGACAGTTGCCCTATCTCTAATCAACCATCCACTTCCCTCTAACATGTGATTCTCCTACCAAATACCAGACCCGGGTACCCCTCCCAATCATCCAACCTGCCTTCCTACACCCCACCTTCAGTCAACCCCCCGCCACCCTCCTCGCACCTTCTTTACTCCAATCCTGCAACCTTCGCCCGGCGTGAAGCACTCGACTAAGTCAATAAAGCGATGACACAGCGTGTCATCGGTGTAATTTGCAGCCGCAGTCAAAGCCACAACCTCAGCCTCAGCCACAGTCGAAGTCGCAGCCACCTTTCAACGGATTTTGGCTGCTTCCTCGGGGATTGTTGGTTATATTAACGGTTTTCGTTACCGCTGTAGGCGAGAGCAACAGCGACAGCCCAGTTGACAGCGGCATTAGAAGCGGCCAATTGGGAATCGTCAAACAAAAACTAAAGTCGCAGCTCCTTAAGCCTCAAACATGGATGTGAATGTGAATGTAGATGTGATTGCAATTATGGCTTACGTTGCGGAGAGCATTTGCGGAAGTTTTTTTGTTCTTCTGCTATCCGATTTATCTACCTCCATATCCTTATCGGATTTCGCTTAGGTAGCAAGTCGCAAGTCGCAGATGCTCGGGTGTGCCAATGAATTTTAATAGCTATCGCTGCCACATTTTTGGCGGTTGCCAATTTCGAGATGCTGACAACTTGATAACAAATCCGCCCTAGCCAACGAATCATTTTCGAACCCACCCTCATCAAAGGACAATGATATGACGCAATGTTGTCCTCGCGAAACATATGCGAAACAATGGGCTATCGAATTATATGCAACTTTGTATTCCCAACATACCTCTTATTCATCGAGCTATCGAAAAATATGCCAGCCTAGTGTATGCATGTTGTGTTTTCCAAATTCAAGGCCTTGGTTTCGAGTACTATTTAAGAAATGGGTTTAGAGCGGTTTATAAATATCCTATTTATCAAATATATACATACATACTTACATTCTGTTTAAGCGAACATTACGCATATACTACCTATATATACTAGATCTCTTCTTGGAAACGATTTACCCCGGAGAATTGAATCTTACGAAAATTAAAATATGTTTGTACAAGGTTGCTCAAGCCGAGCATAGAGTTATCATTTAATTTTACATATAAAAATTATTAACTAAGATAACAGAATAATACATGAAATGTTTTGGTACGAACAAATCATAAGAAATAGCAAAGACCCAAAATAATGTTGAGTAGAACGCTGTTTGTGTAGATTTTCTGTGACAAATGTGCCAAATCTCGCTCAATTAAGTGAAAACAGGCTCTTCATGAGCAAACACCTGTGAGGAGGGTGCCAAAACTGCTTCGAAGTTTAACCGATGAGAAGCACTTGCCACACACTATTGCCAAACTGCTTGGAAAACATACAGCAAGTGAAAACATGCATACATCTGATTGCGATCAACAAATTTGGTAAATAACTTCCTTATGTAAGCAGTGCCAAGACTACTTTGAACATCCATAACTATCGATTTAGAGCAACAAACCGTGCTCTTATTTTCTGAGATTCAGGTTACATAAACTTTTGAAATACTAAAATAAATTATAGCTTACAGCTATACACGTCGATCTCAGCAACTACAGAAGCTAGAGACTTCAAATTTTACATATAGGCTATCCTATAGCATGTGCATATCGAGTTTGTTTTCGATTATCGATAATCTTGTTATCGATAACACGTTTAAGTTTTTGGAGCATGTTAAGAACTTGGCATGATACCTCCGATATTTTATACCTCCCCCCTTCCACCATTTTTGGAGACATATTTCATTTTTCGATACATATACAAAAATTTAATAAAGATTGGATAAGAAAAAAAGGTAAGCCCTCGCGATGTTTGATTTGCAGTACAATTTTATTCTCTAGAGGCGTGTATTTATAGTGGTTCAGTGTATTTCTTAGTCGAGCACACTTAAAAACAGTTTTTTGACTTGTTTTATTATCTTTAATTTTGGTTACACTAAACTTTTAAAATACAAAAATAAATCATAGCTCACAATTTAGCTAAATACAGGGTATTATAGGTCGAATACAGTTCACTTACACGCTCATTGCTTAAATAATAATAATAACAAGGATGGCAACAATAAAAACGTAAATTGCAGCCAAGCGCAGCCTCGACACTTAGGTCCTAAAAGACGTCCAGATGGAACTCCTTCGCAATTTTTGCAACCCCCTCGTGGAATGACACACGGTTGGAGGATGGATGTGTGTTCATTTAACTGACGTGTTTCGAGTTGTCAGTCGTTGTAAAATATTCTCTATCCGCATGTATATTTAAATACTTGTACAGTATGCACACACAGTATGCTTACTGGATGTGTATTCAACTCTTTCTAAATGGGAATCATCTCCTTACCTTATACGTAGGATATACAGATAAGAATTTTTTTTGGTTTTTGTAGCCCATTTTTAAAATTAGGAAGGAACGATCTTCTACTCTACAAAGATAAATACGAATAGCTGAGTTACTGTGCACTTTCTTGAATAGAGAATCATCTTTACCCATAAAAGCTGGCACTTACTTTTTCATCTAAAGGTAGTGGGTATTCGTCTAGTCGAGCAGCCAATCCCATTGGTCGTTTCTGCTGCCAACCTTACTCGTATATATGCAAGGTTTATCTCCTCTCTATTGTGCAAATATCCTAACGGCATAAAAGCGGTGGGTAGACCCCTTCTACTCCACGTCCTTGGTGGCAGTTGTCGTCAATGAATATCAAATGAGATGCTCCAGTGCCATCAGCGTCGACATCAACATCAGCATTAACATCCAGCATCTAGCATCCAGCATCCAGCATCCAGCATTCGCAGCAGACTTACTTCTTTATCAATTTGCCAGCCGCTTGCCCCGAATGCAACAAACAAAAGCGCGCCACAACAAAAGGCGAAGGCTGTTCTCTCCTCCTCTCTCCCCACGAATCCCTAAATAAATGCCTGCCAATGCATGGGTAGCACTTCTCTCCGTCTGAATGTCCACTTCAAATCTTGTTATTGTGTTACATTTCGTGGCGTTAATGAGGTGCTTGCTCTGTGGTTATTGTGTTTATCCTGTTGACTGGGAAGGTTGCAGAGTTGGAAGGTTTCATAAGGTACTCTAAGCCTTAAACACCCGTAAGCAGACTAAAGTATTCTTTTCATGACGAAACACTGCCATTAATTTCATATGTAAGTTCTCGAATAGGACACTTCTTGGATAGCTACCCCACTATATCTTCAATATTTTCAAGGGTAACCAAATTTTACATCTAAATTATATTATTATTTTACATTGTAAATATGTATTTATAAGTGTATTGAATACTTCTCTTTCTGGATAAGTACGCCAATATACATTATCTTCCATTTCTCCAACATTTTCTGAACAAGAGAAATTAAATTTGATATAAAAGTTCCTACTATTTTCTTGGTCTCGACTACAAAAAAATAAATAATTATAATTGCATTAGGCAAAGGAATTGATGAATAATTTTAGTGCTAATGATCCAGTAAAGAGCAAATTAAGAGTTGGAAGTTGTTCGTATTATCCTCGACAACAAAATCGCAAAGTCGTGCAAGATGCATCGAATAATTGTTAACAGCCGGGATCGTTGGCACTTAATAAATTAGCACCGCGTCTTTGAAGTCGGCGGTTGTTAGCCTTGGATCTGAAATCTCCAAAAAAAAAAAAAACGCCGTAAATGAAACGAAACAAAATATACATGAAGTACGACTTAATAATGAAAACAAACAAACAAATTATATCCAGAGACAGGGTATTAGGGAGGTTTTCAAATGTAAACGAATAGGAATAAATAAGCAAAGACAACACACGCCCCAAATAACAAAAACAACAGCAACACCAACAACAAACGGAGGCAAACAAAATAAAATAACGAAATAAAACAATCAGGAAATTGTCCTTTGATCTTTAGCCACTCACCCCCGGGTCCCCAGGACCATCCAACCCCCCGGACTATCCAACTCGCAGGACGAACACAATCCCAAACCAAATCGGCGTAATTTTCCACGTTGTTGTATTTGCTGCTGCTTTTGGCGCTGCTTTTGAGGCCATAACCGAAATTAACAAGTTAAACAAATAAAACGAAACGAAACAAAATCACATTCAAACTCAACACACTGCAATTTGTGATTCGTTTGGCTAGATAAACATGCGTATAATCAATATACTAAACAAGATACCCGACTTAATAAGGGATGGTGCTTGGTTCCGCCCTTTTATGACTCCAAACTAAAGTAGAGACAGACACTAATTAAGCCTTCCGTCCGCTATCTTTTACAGACCACAAAAAACTGTAATAATATAAGTATATGTATACTATATGTTCATATGAATATGTTTTTTTTTTTCCTGAAAGAAGGAACGAATGAAATACATATATCTTGTATTCATATATATAAATCATTTGTAATATTATTATATATCCAGTCTTTCTATAAATATTTCTTCTGATTGAAAGTCTGTCTGACAGATTATCGATAAGTCGATTAAGCCTGTCCTATGAAAGCTAGTGACTCGAAATTTTACACGTACATTCTCCTAAAGCACACGGAGATCCAGTTTATGTTGTGAAATTGATAACACTTTCTGCTTAATTATTATCAATAGCTAGTTTTAGTTCTCCAGGTATATCTCCTACGTTTTAAAAGAGCTTCAGAGATCATCAAACCTAACATATATGTATATTCAAAAACTCATTTTTGAGGATACAAAGTTGTGCATCAGAAGATGTACTCATATTAGAGCCATTTTAATACAATTTAAATATGATCGGATTACGAACAACACAGTTAGAATGCTAATTACGTGGCTAAGTAAAATGTTATAATCATCAGCACTGCTCGGATTCATGAAATTTTCTAGTCGCCAAACGAAATGTTTTTAAAAACGGTATTGTACTTACGCATGTGGGTTATAACATCTCGGAAAATGAATGAATATCGGTGAAGAGTCTTTTTATGGGCTCTGAATATTAGGGATACAAAGTTTTTCAGAAGTACACCACGTCTATTAAGTTTATTACCCCAATATTTGGCCGCAGAGATCGTTCGAAACTTGACACACATGATCTTTGATTTTCAAGCCGATTTTCAGTTTCGGATGAAAATTCTTCACTACGTATTTTAGAAGCTCCCGAGTGGATATTATATCTAGAAAGCTAAGAATTTAATCTTTTGTAAATTTAAAAATAGTAAAGAACATTTGTAAGTTAACGATAGCTGATCTGTGTCACAAATGTTATGAAATATCTCCTCAAGCTTGTACTGGACGATACAATGTTTTATTTTGGTGTTTTTTCGGTATCATATAAAAATATTCTATCATCTATTTTCATCAGTTTCCCTTCTCCAACTTATTTAAATATCACAGGATATATTACTATTTTATTCAATTATACCACAGTATATTTTGTGTACCTAAGAATAGGATTGCAAGAAAGTAAGTGTTTAAAAAGAATACAACTGCAACTGCACAACTGAACATTTTTTAAAAATGTGTATTGATTGTGCTTTGTCCGTCTGTCTGTCTGTCCGGTCATATGTCTAGTTTCTACGCCCTCTACATATCGCACAATAGCTATATCTCTCAAAGCTCTTATTGTTATTAACTAAATAAATATAAGTATATACATATATATGTCTATAGGTCTTATACATTTTGAGATCGCTGAATTTACACATACGGACAGACACACTGAGTTTAATCGACTCACCTGTTGATGCTGATAAAAAAATATATATATATTAAAGTATTAAAGTATCTTACTTCAAAACATTTATCTATTGTATTTTCAATATCTTTTTGTTTTAGATATCCTATTTTCATTTAATAAATTAATTGAATTAATTATTTTTTGAATTTTTTTTCTATAATTTATATTTATTGGAATCCTGAATGTCAGATCAATTTATCATTTCGTTGTAATAAACAAAGTCTGGAGAGTAGATGGAGTTCTCACATACCGTATAGTCATATAAATATATATGAATTATATGTATATGTATCTTATAGCATACACAAACAGCGACTTTTGTATAATTAAATGTGCTCATCGGGCAGAAATAATGAGAAAGATGAGAGGTTCTCGCCTTTAGCAACAGTGGATGATTTGTCTATGGTAGAAAGAATCGTTAATTACACTGACTATATGTGTGTATAAGTGTGCGATTCTGATAAATATTTGCTATACAGAAATGTATTCGACATATTGGTCAATCGATGTATAAAGGAACATTGAATATATTAAAATACATTAAAATATTTGCATATATTTAATAATATATATTAATCTAAAAAAATCTAAAAAATCTAAAAAATCAGTTGTCATATGAGTTAGTATTTAGGATGTTTTTTTAGGAAATAAAATATTACATACATATATAGACCGAAAAAATACTACAAGATTAATATATGCCCCGATAACCATCTAGTAAAATAGTATATATTATTATCGCTACTGCAACATATTAAATCAAAAAAATTTTTCGAAAGACAAAGAAATATGTTGAAAAATTAAAATATAAAATAAATAGTGATCAAATTTATATATTTAATAAAAAAATAAAAGCATTTTTTACTCTACATAAATATTGTTAAGACTACGTAGTATATAATATATTGTTAATCGTTTTTCTTTTAATGTCAATGAATAATAAATATACTTGACTGAGTGCGGCTGTACACATACATTGGTTGTGTATGTGTGCTTTTTTGCAAGTATCGGTAAGATTTTCAATACATAGTATTTTTATTAGAATGTGTGGATATTTTTTTAATTACACACATAAGCACTCATGTACATCACATGTACAACATACTTACAAATCTGCAAATGCTTACCCATTTGTATTAGTTGTGTGTGTGCACCCGTACCTAGGTACGGGTATATGTATGTGTGTGAGTTTGTATACGTGTAAGTGCTGTCCCTCGCTCGCGCTGTCAGCCAACCGAAACGCAATGCGGGCGCACAATGGAAAATAATTGACGAGACAATTGGCTGAGAGACAAACTCAGGCATTACCCAAACACACGTTTAGGGTTGCCTCTGCCTCGGCCACTGCTACTGCCACTGCCGATGCTGGACGCACGATAATGGGAGGAGCTTCGGCTGCACAGTTTCAGCTTCGTATTGGTATTGTATGGCAACAATGGCCTTAGTAAGTTTGATGTTCTCGCATTCGCGGCCCTGCCTTCGCTTTCTATTGATTTTTGAACTGGCTGGCTGAGCAACGGCGATGTTTTCGTTTTTGCTTTTGATTTTTAGTGTGCTTTTGATATTCATTTTGTTTTCGTTTTAGCTTGCTAGCAGTTTTTGCACGAATATATACATATGCATGTATATATGTACTTTTCACTTGTATATGTGTATGAAAACATTTGTATATGTATATATATATATATATATATATATATATATGTAGAGTGTGTGTATATACATATACATATTTGACACGAAAAGATGCACTACCAACCATAAACCCAGAAAAGCAAAGAAAAGAGCGACTACTTGTAATTCGTGCAACAATGTGTGCGCAATGAAATCGCGTGCCAACAATTGAATACACGCCCATCCAGCTTCAGAGAAGCTTCGTTCTCTTGTGCTCTCTCTAGAGGGAGAGGTGTCTCTCTCTCCCTCCCTCTCCACCTCTCTCTCTCTCTCTCTCTCTCTCTCTCTCTCTCTCTCTCTTACTCTTTCATTCTCTCTCTTTCTCTGCATTGCATCTGTCTCATGCCCACAGACAAATAAATAGTAACAGCGAACAAATATAATAAGTTTACTCTTAAGCGCTGTGACGTCATATAGTAGCCTTTCTCCCTCTCTCGCTCTCCCTCTCTCTCTCTCTTTGTCTGCCTCTCTGCCGCTTCAACTTCCACTAACGGAGGCATGCGCAGAGTAAAAGCAGCAAACAGCAAAGACAATCGTACTGTGTTCTAGCAGAGCAACAAGAAAAATTCATGGCGTCGGGTACATCAGTTCTCTGCGATGTGTCGAGGTTAACAGTAAATGCGAACAATACGAATGCGAATGCGAATGCGAATGCGAGTGCGAGCCGCTAACGGAGCTCGGAAGCTGTGCAAATGGGAAAGGTAACAGCAACAGCAACAACAACAACAAACAAACAAACAAAATGAAAAGGGACGTAAAGCGTTTTAGCTCTGTCTTCGGCTTTGGCTCTGGCCCTGCCTTCGTCTCACACGGCTCCTGTCGCCTAGCCGTGGATATTTCATTGTGTTGGAAAAGACAAAAGCAACATCAGCTTCTGGACTATTTCAGCCAATCAGGAGGAGCATACGCCAGGAGCTGCTCCCTGACACGCGAAGACCAAATCGCGAGACAATCGACGGTTACGGTTACTTCCACACATACACGCTCGCTCACACACCCCCGCACATACATGCATATGTAACAGTTTTTGCTCTGGATACACAATTGATGGAATCATTGTTATGTTGCGTTTCCGTACGAACAAGTGCCGGATGGTTGCCCGAGGAGCGGATCACCACTAACTTTTTCAATCCTATTTGAAAGTAGTAACAAGTGCTTAAAATATATAATATATTGTCATTCCGACAAATTTATATTAATTCTATTATGTAGAGCGCGTAGTCAAATCCATTTTAAAAACGTTTTATTCGACTCTTATCCGTAAATACATTAACTTTAATTGTTTTAATAAGTAAGTTTTTAATATACGATTTATTAGAATTGGAAATACATAAAGAAGTTAAGTTTTGCATATAAGGCAATGTTTAACGCGAAAATTATAGTATTGTGTAGTGCAGTGCATACATATATAAAGTTGAATCAAAAAAGTATTTTTAAGGCTGTCTGACGTCGTCAATACTGTACACAATTATTGAATCTGAATCTAGGATATTTTAATTAATCTGACATGATTATTAAAATTATACACGGAACAATTTTGAAAAACTAAACTCTAAAATACTGACATTTATGTACTTGTGTGCACGGATTAAGAGTTGGAATCGTATAGAAATTGTTACATTTCCCTATTTTATTTATTTATATTATTCTGGCCGTAATATACTCAATATTAAAAATATAATATATTGTATGTAACAAGCAGAAGGATGCGAGCCCGATTCCATAAAGTTAATATATTCTCAGAATCAACAGCCGCATAGATTGAATCCGTCCGTCTGTCCATCCATCTTTCCATTACTATTTTACATGTAGGTTCTCTGTTTGCAGACGCATATCGAGTTTACATTTATCATATAATAAACCATATAACATTTTTGCAACACCTACATCGCTATTTTAAGCGCTAGTGTGTTTGGATGTGTATGTGTGTGTCTCAGTGTCTTATTTTCACGCAAAGTTAAATTTTGACATGCATATACTCGCTTAATTTCTTGCGTAGCTAAATAATACTACCATGATAAATCATTTGCTATTGGTTCACATTGTATACATTTAAAAAGGAGGATCTTACGTTGCATTAGTTGTATGTTTTGCAATCTAAATGTACATTGAACATGAACTAAGGAAATTGCTAGACTTACAAATAGAATCGTTTGTCTTAAGGCATTACTTGGTGGATCAAGCCACCTAGTCCCATTAGAGAACCATCTACGTAGGTCTAATCTTTTTGCATCCATGAACATTTTGGCTAGGGAATAAAAATAGCGCCATAACCGAATTTCTCAACTAAGCCGTTTTTCGTTTTCTTTAAGGCCCAATTTGAGAGCATGACCGACATTGAGGCAAACATCCAGCAGCAGCAGCTGCAGAACGTTCAACGAATGCATCAGGAGAGCTGCTTCCAGGAGCTGCATCAACAGCTAACTGCACAATTTGGAACAGCGCGATTCACGCAACATCCGCATCCGCATCCGCACCCGCATCAGCAGGCGGTGCCGAGCAATTTAGTACCCTTTTTACCATTCCTGCGTCCGCCAGTGCCCGCAACTCAACAGCTTGCACACATGATGCCCGGTCATGTGACAACACAGTCACCGTTCACTCCAGGTCACAATAGTCATAACGGCCACGCCCACAAGCTGGCAGCGATTCAGCCGATGTGGCCAACAGCTGCGGTCGCTGCGGTGCACATTCAAGCGGCGTTGGCTGCAGCCGCGGTGGCTGCAACAAACAATAACAATAACAGTAACAATAATAATAATAACAATAATAACAATAACAACAACAACATCAATAATAATAATAATAATAATAATAATAACAATAATAATAATGATAGCAATAGTAATAACAATGGCAGCCAGGTCAGCGCTAAATACTCTATGGGTGATTCGACAGATCCTTCTTCGATGGAGGATCTCCTTGAGCTGGGTACTGAATGTGCTGTTAAGGATAGCGGGGCTCCAAGGACAGGATCCCCAATGTACGGCGGAAATGGCAGCGTCGTGCACACTTACAGTCACAATACTCCGCCGGATTCACCGCTCGGTCGATGTCCCGGCCCAACAGAGGAAAGTTCAATCGGAATTAATTACCCGTCTTCGCCGACAGAACGTCAAGGAATTCCTAAGGCGGTGGAAATGGATGCACCACTCAACCTTTCCAAACCCAAGGGTTCTCCGGGCTCCTCCCCAATCAGTGGCGTTTTGAAGGAGCAGAGGGAACGCCTTACACCCATTGTTCCCAGCCCACCATTAAACTGGCAGCAATTAGGTCACACGGTTCCAGTTACCCATCAGTCTTCGTTGTTTTCCGATGTTGAGGCCAGCTACTTGCAATCCCGCGTAAGTACTACCGTGGTGTGAGTTTATTTAACTATAACACAGGAAGTATGAATATTTAAGATCAGCCAAGTTTGAAACACCACGTTTCTATAATTTGTTAATGTGTCTGTAGAGAATTAATTAACGATTTACTGATATTTATATATTGTCGCAAATTGTTAAGAATTGATATCTTTGAATACTTAAATTATGAAGTGTCGATATTTATCGATAACACTTTAACGAAATGATATTTAATTGTATGAGTTACATAATATCAAGAAAAAATCTTTCAAAGTTAAAAAATTGATTCCTTCCGTATTTTTTCAGGGTCGTATGTGGAACGCAACCTGTGGAAGTGTCAGTGAACCAAATGCAAACTTAACGAGCGGTGGGGCAAGGGTCGCCGGAAGTGGTCGAATGGCTCGAACCAGTCGGGATTCGATAAACAGTTGTGGAACCAGCTCAGAACGTTCAGCTGCTTTAGATCCGGAGTGCCACGCCCACAGCCAAATTGGAGCACAGCCTCCACAACGTCATGGACATGGGCACAGCAAGCCGCACATTAAGAGACCAATGAACGCGTTCATGGTATGGGCCAAGGACGAGCGAAGGAAGATATTGAAAGCGTGTCCGGACATGCACAATTCGAATATATCAAAAATCTTAGGTGCCCGCTGGAAGGCTATGTCCAATGCGGACAAGCAACCCTACTACGAGGAGCAATCGCGGCTGTCCAAGCTACACATGGAGCAGCATCCCGACTATCGCTACCGTCCTCGACCCAAGCGGACCTGCATCGTGGATGGGAAAAAGATGCGCATATCGGAGTACAAAGTGCTGATGCGCAACCGCCGTGCGGAGATGCGACAGCTTTGGTGTCGGAGCGGCAGCGGACCAGGTCCGACTGGAGGTCCCACCTCCGATTGTCCAATTGGGCAGGAAGCAGGATCTGTGCAGGCAGCAGCTGCTGCTGCGGCTGCCGCATACCATCTGCAGGAGATGAGTCAAGCCAACCAAGTTATTGACACACATACGGACGATTGTGAGACGCCGCCGCCGGGTCTTATACTAGATGGACCTGTAACTAGCAGCAGCTATTATTATCCGCCGGAGAGCTTGTCGCCATCAGGATTCTCATCGGAGGACATGGAAATGTCATCCTTGCGTGATGTGGACGACTAAACAACATCTTAACTATTCTATATAGAGGCTAAGAAAGTTGCAATTAAAAAATATTTGAGAAAAAGTGGGACTAAGGACCTAGCTAGGATTTTTTTACTGGCGCCTCACAGCGCAAGACTATTTAGTTTTAAATTGACATAATTGCTTCTTAGATGACATTGATGCCCAAAGAGGGTAATAAAGTTGCTTATAAATAGTTTCAGGGCTGAAGGGCCTGCCAGGATTTGGATAGACGCGATGATGAGCAGCAACTCTTGAAAAAAGGAAAGAGTTTAAGGTCCTAGCTAGGACTCAGTTGGGAATAGGAGAAAAACGCAACTCTCTTTAGCTTTGGATTTCTGTTTTGCTTGTAAATACACAACAACAACATAAGTTACAATCTTTGTATAATTCTTTAAGTTTCAGTTCAAGTGCCATTATACACACAACACACACACTCACACATACATATATAATTTTTGATAGAGTATTTCGTAGCGAAAGCTCAAATTTTGTGCCATTAAAGCACCAATGCCATAGCAAAATATTCATTTACTAGTGTTTAGTTAGTAATTAGGATTGAGATACATCCGTATCCGTATCCCACATTAACATATTTATATTCTATATGCCCGGTTCGTGGATCAAGGGAAATACATTGATCAATATTTAAAAAAAAATCTTATATTTAATCACTTACCATTACACATACCACATATGGGCATAATTAATAATGATGTATACATAAATAATAATGTATGCAAAATGTAGTTCTTAGAGAAGTCTCCCAGTATCTTCGTTATAGATGTATTTTTCGCTGATAAATATATACTATATAGGAAAGGAAATCAACTCTGAATGGTAAGGCACATATATAGCTATAAATATGATGCGATATGACACTGTGTTGCTTAATTACATCGGTTCAATTGACATTTATACACATATACATACATCCCGTTACATAAATGCACCACCCATTCATATAATTATATATGTTCTTATGAATCTTCAAAAATATGTACATAATAAAATCGAGTGTGTATGTACTTTAAAAGTACTAAATTATCTAAATCAAATGTAGATACACTTTAATTACTATTGCTCCAATAAGGATACAACAACAATACAATATTGAAATGAGATTGTGAATTATTTATTTGACTTGCGGCACCCATGTATACCTTTATACATTTATAGGTATATATAAGTATATATATTTCGATTCCAAACTCTAGCTAAGACAATACAGTGTCATAGTACGGAGTTGATTCTTACATACAATCACTTGACTGCATAAATACCCTGTACTCTATAGTTGTTTTTCAATTATACTTTTTCACTTTATAGAATGTTTAACAAGCAGAAGGAGGTGTGGTCGATCCCATAAAGTATATACAAGGATATATACAGGAGACTTTTGCTTGCATTTAGAGTACACAAATATGAATTTAAATACTTATACATAAACTCAAATAGGTCTTAGAATTTAATTTTTATATAAAGTGCAATACATATTGAAATATATAAGCGTATGGAATAATGAAAACTATGTTATTATTATGATTCCGCTCCATATTTCTCGACTTACCAACGAAAATATAGAAATAAAGGAATATCCTAAGTTACACGGAAATATCTTGGATAGTTCGATGAAATTGGGGACCTGTATAAATTAAATAGATAATCTAAGCTTATACAGAATTACTTTTATAGATATATTTTACTATACATATTTAAACCGATTTGGATATTATCTTTGAAGTTGGACCCAAGAAAACAGTAAAGGTAGTCTTTTATATGCATTTATGTATGTATATATATATTTGACAATTATGTGACAATAGGCTTCTTTAATTATTCCAATAGAAAAAATAATTATTTATAGTTTCATATTATGCATATGAATCATATCTAACAAATTGATGGTAATACAAATCAAATTTATACAGGTACTTATTTACAAATATAGGAATGTGCGTAACTGACAAATTACATTCGAGATGAATGGATGATAAATGAAGTGTATATATCCTTTGGTTCTTTTGGGAAGCAAAACTTTGTTAATTTTTTTTTTTTTTTTTTTTTTTTGTTTTATTTTATGTTAACATGACGTGAGAGAAAGGGAGATATGGAGTTGAATATCATCAAAGTTTTTCACCACATCGAAAATAGGTTACAAATAATATCATAGAACTTAGGTCCAATACTTGTCCTATATGTTCCTGTTATTTTTGTTGTACTGTATATGTATTGTTATATATGTATATGTTTGTGTATGTATATGTGCTAGGAAGGGGATAATTCTACTAAATCGTGTAACTTGTGGATAATCGGGTTAACTCATGATTCCTTGTTACAGATCAGTTTAGATAGTACATATATTGTATATGGTTTGTGTGAGACAGTTTTGTCGTAGTTCAGAGCACTTAGGTTCCCATTGTTGGTTCTTGTCTTATTTCCGATTTGAGTTTAACAAATTCCTTTGCCACTTCATCGTTATTCCTTTGAGATAATATCCTTAATATTGTCCACCCTGTCTCATCCATCTCGATGCGTCTCATCAAGGGTAGCCAACAGGCCACCGAACCCTATAATTAAATTAATCTGTGAGTTTATATAGGAAAATGGAAATATCTTCTATTAACCTTCTCTGATATATCTTTTAATGGTATTACAGCCACACCCACAAGGCGATCGTCACGAGCGAAACAATAGTCCTTAACGCAGATGTGAAGCTCGAAAAAATCCAGTTGCTCTTCATTACCAATTGCGCTGTAAGATAAGGAGAATATTAAGACTCCGTTTCCCAGAGGGGAACAAGTAAAAACGTTGACGTCGGATGCAACCGACTTCGTTAGACTCCGTTTCAGTTGGATATAAGCATATTCTTGTCTATTTTTTTTACTATATAAGAATCAATGAAATGCTATCGTCACTAATTTCGATAGAAGCTAAGGTAAGGTCAACATTAATATATATACTGGAGTTCTAATCCAGTCTTATTCGACATATAACTGGAATATCTAAGATTGTCAGATGTTGAAGTGGGTCTTAAGTTGCCACTATATGAATATACTTGAACGGATTCTAGGTAAGGGAAGCGATTTTGAATTGTTAGAATACAGAGAAAATAAAAAAGCCAAACGTGTATAATATGCATTACTCCAATAGCTTTCGCTTCCGTCTTACGCCATCGAATTTAGACAAATAGATAATTGAAACCCCCCGATATTTTAACATAAATATAGAATCTAACTGAACAAAAGAATTCTATTGATCTACTCACAAGCTGAACGATTCGTTGTATTTAGGTGACCAGTTATTGGACTTTGATTTGGTTGCAAATTTTCGTTTCTTGTCCTGAAGATGTGGTCCAATGAGATTTATCTCCACGAAGGGTCTGAACATTCCCGATGGTATTTGCCATTTCAGGTCATTGGCAGCAACAACTATATTATCAAATACATACAAGAAGACTTTGTTATTAAATAATTTTAGCTATAAGATGGAAAGGCATAATTGCCTTGATAATTCTTTTGAATCCTTTTGGTGGGTAAACTATTGAGATAGCTAAATGATATTACCTTTAACGTTTACTTTGTGCTCTCCTGTGCCCGGATGCGAGAACAGATCTATTTGAACTGAGATTTCACCAACACTTTCTTCTGCGTTTTCAGGATCAACTAAATATGAACATAAAATGATACTATTAATTTATCATATTTAGTTTAATCTTCGGTTTGACTAACCTTCGTGCACCTGACTAGATATGAAGGTCTTGATAAGGGTATCTGTCATTTGGGTGTATAAGCTTAGTGCATAACGCAAACTTTGCAACTCGGAGGATTTCTCCAAAAATGTCTTCTTAAGTCCATTTCCACCCGCATGAAAATATTGTTTAATTGTATCTAAGGCAACATCGAGTACGGCACATTGTTTGGGGGATAGGTTCTTTTCAACTTCCTTTGATATATCCATAACACCACTAAGAGCACTTTTAACATCCTGCTTGCCAGCCATATGAGACTTAAACAAACGTCCCATATCTTCTATTTTAGCATTTGAAGCTAAATTCTTTGCATTATCGGTGAGGTGTTTGAACATCATCTAAATAAGTGTAAAGCACCAATAATTGAGCACAACTCGAATATACCTTTTCTATTCACATATATATAGAGAGTATATAAAGGTATATCAACTCACAGTCTTGTCCGTCATCGGTGGCAGTACAATTGTCTTTTCCAAAATTCGCATCACAATCTTCCAAAGTTCCTTAAGCAGACGCTTTAGCACCGTCTTTTCACAGGACTGGGCATATAAAGTTAGAGATCCGTCCAGTAGGTCCATTAGGGGTCTTAGAACATCGTCCGCTTCGACGGCAACGGCATTCCGTTGCACTACCTGATTTCCCGCAGTAAGAGGTCCCCCACCTCCCTTGATCGATAATAGCATATCACCCAACTCACGTACCGACTGTGTTATGCGTGGTTCCAAGCTACAGAATAAATCCATATACTACATAAAATACAGTAGAATGTAGCAGGTATAAGAGTACAACCTTATTGCGAACTGCGAGGCCAAATCGTCCAAGGCTGAATTAAGACTTTGTTGTAGTTCTTTCAGAATATTAGCTGCATCCTCTTCTAGTTTGTCGCCGCCCATCGACTCGAACATCTTTTCCAATTGAACCCTTAGCTGCTGAATATTATTCATTAGTATGCAGGCCTGGGATACAAAAATGATAAAAATGTATTCGTTAATACAAATATTTCAGATTTATGACAGGAAAGAGCTTTGGTTCGTAGGTCGGAAATTCTTGGTATACCCACTTTCCAGTTTGATCTTATCGAATGACATATTGTACTCACAATTCGTTCGTCTCTCATATGCTCTGGAAACTCCATTTTCACAATATCAGCATAGGCAATTAGCACTTTAACGATTGTTTTAGCAAAACGCCTCATGTAACGTTTCCAAATTTCTGGATCTGGACACTCGAGCTTGCTAACAACATCGAAGCATTGCGTCAGTTGTGTGAAAACGTCGACTACAGAATTCGAGAACAAAGCGTGTTCGCTGCTTTTTTGGAACTGATTGAATAGAAAATAAGAATTTTAATCATCATTAACTTCCGTAGGTAAAAGACAAACATATAACAAATACACACAAAGTAAACGGGTAAAAATTGTAGAAATGTAGTTTCTCTCTCTACCTACTTGCAATATATCGTTTCCTTTGCACTCGGAATAACTTAAACGTGTTATTGTTATCGACCTGCTCTTGAGGAAAAGCTACATATTAAATTTTAATCTCTAGTTTTAATAAGTTTTGGAAATTGATACGTTCACGGACAGACAGATAGACAGACGGAGATCAATATGTATAATCTATGTATTATATATATATGGGTCGACAGGCCACGGTATTCCCTGTTTACACATTTTTAATGTAGTCAGCATTAACTTCTGTATATAAAAATAGAGCTATCTTATAGGATATCAAAAGTGAAATGTCTTATATATTTTTCTAGCGGTATTTATGCCCTGTGTCAATATATTAAAATAAATTGTCTTTAAGTTTCAGAATAGATTGCCTTTGAAGAAGAATATTTTTACATTTGTTATATATCAGTTGATCAGCTGGGGGATTATATTGTCAAAAAGCTTACCCCGTCCTTTTTGTCCCGGTTAAATGCACCATGAAGGTATTCTAATGAGACGTCGTCGTTCTCATTTAGCCATTGCATGACGAACGGCTCAAACCAGGCTGGATACTCCGGAACAGCTCCCTTATATGGGGGCACCTCCTTAACATAGTTACTATAAAGCCATTTGACACGAAAGTGCAAGTTCATGTAAGCAGATGACTTGCATAGCCGATGCTGCTCATGCTCTTCAAGCGCGTACTTCATGTCGACGGCGAAAAGTCCCCACATAGTAGCTGCCGAAAGCTGGGAATACAAGGTAAATCAGTAATGAGGCTAGTTAGATCAGTAAAGAGCGTGGACTACCTGTCCAATATTCAACTCCTGAGGGAATTGATTCAACACTGTCCCATAACTATTCTTGTCTTCATCGATAACGGAAACAATCAATGCAATCAGCTTATGCCAGAAGTCAACACTATCTAGTTTGGGACCATGGTCATCAGTATCACGTTTCGCCTCGTTTGGATCCACCTTTTTAATAAAAATAAAAAATAATCATTTTTTAAAAAATTATCAACAACTCAGTCTTCCTTCTCAGTATAACAATTACAAAATTTGGAAAACAAATATTGTTTATGGGTTTTTACCCTGTACAGCGAAAAATATATACCAATACTATTACATAGATTTATAGATGCGGGATTGTAAACATAAAACTTCGGTAGAAAAATTAAAAAAAAAAAATTGTATTTTATTCAATTGTATAATTTTAATCATTACTAATTCTTCAAATTATGCCCTTGGGGGTACTACATAACTTATTCATCAAATAGTAGAAATCTGCTTAAATCGAAATCCAACTTCAAAATCTGAAGTATCCAAAAAGTGTGTCTTCTGTAGCTGAGTTTAGGTATGTATGTATATATGTATATATGTTTGTTTGGTAAACCTAGCTCTTATAACACACGGGATAAATGGCGTGTTATTATATTATTTAAAATGGTTATCGATAATATAAATAGGTTCAGGCCATTAAAATAATTAATACATCTGTCCACATTGATATGTTGAAGCAAATACTTACCTGAAACTCCCTGTTGTAGAGTTCGTAGCAGTTCTCAAAGGAATTGATAGGTGGATCTAAGACAGGCTTTGACGCAATCCTTGACAACTGTACTTGCTCTGGGTGGACTTGACAACTCTTGTACCTTTTGAAAATATTATAATCAGTAAGTTGTTATATATATATTTAAATGTAGCCCAATAATATATTCACTTTTACACTTAAGGAACATATTTAGAACCAAGTTGAAATATTGAAGTCGGATAAAAGTGTCTTCGTTAGAGTCTGAACTCAACCCCCTCATCCTTTCTTTTGGGCGCTCTGGAGATGAGGTCAATTGTAAGCAACTCAAGCGGACGGACAGCAGTACGGGTATTGCACAAAACCAACAAATTTTTCTTTTACTTCTGTATCAGACTTACCTTCATACGGAAAAATGTTATACTAGTCAAAAGATCAACTGTTGACTTAAGATCCATAAGTTTCTCTTGACTCGAAGCAGGAAAGTTATTTCTGTACATCGAAAGATCGATTCGTAAAGAGTTATGCAGCTGATCGAGCAGCTTCACGAACTTTTCCTTCTACAAGAGTTTATGAATGAGACAAATATAATATTGATAAGAGAGAAAGAATTCGGTAATAATTACTCCAAAGTTGCTCGCTGCAAAACGATCGCTGGCCGATACAGCTGAAGAGGCGGTTGTATGAGCGTAATAGGCATTAATATTCGCTAAGAGGGTGCTCATTACGGCCGGAACAGCCGGACACAGATACTTGGCAGAAAGACAATGGAAGTGGGTCATTGCTTGATATATATTCTCGATGCCGTAACGCATTGAGAATTCGTCAACTATTTCCTCCGGTATTTCATCGAAATAGAGCTTCCATGCATCGTCGCCTTTCTGCGTGGGTAACTTCACCTATGAGAATAAATATAAAAATAAAATAATTACAGCAAATTACTAATCGCCTAATGCCTATCGCCTTACCATGCCGCTATTCTCCTCGCATAGATAGTGAAAGAGGTTCTCGTGAAGACAGGTGTACTGCACATGGTAGGGTGCCACTTTCTCCTCGCCTTTTATCTCTACCGAGATGTGCAGCCTTATAGCACCTGACACTGCGGATTTATCGGTTCGTTTCTCCAGATTGTACACGTCCATTTCACCAGAAAGCGTTCGAACCTCTATAATTGTCTGTCCAAGAAAATCGTCTGATTCACGAGTCAGCTTCTGTCTCAGTTTCGACTTAAGATCGTTATCCTCATCCCAGACTCGAACTTTGATACGATCTGAAGAGTTGTGGCATCGCTGCACACCCCATCGATTATTTTAAACATATTCACATTTTTTTTATATATAAAAGTTAACGACATTGATAGGCGTATAGATAATTACGTTTAGCATGTGTGTATCTAGATAAATGTGTTAAGACATATTAACATGCATGGAAATGCCCCAACCCAAGCATTGGAGCAAGATAATACTGATATTAATACATACAAGCTATTTCTGTGCATAATCAAGGACAAGATTTTAAAAGAAAAAAGACAAATGGTTCTAGTCGGAAGCTCCCGACTTGGAAATACTCCGAACAAATAAACATTCCAGCATTCTTTGTGTCATTGTTGCCTACAATTATTTTAGAAGAATTATCGAAAAGTAAAATCTACACATCAAATGTGACATTTTTCAATAAAAATTCTTAATACTGATTTATAACGATAGCTTTAAGTTGAAATATGTATTAAACCAAAGCGTTTTGCATTTGATTTTATAATTTTTGAGATCGATGCAGTCGATATAGTTGGACATTCGGACGGAGGTAGATCCACAAACTTAAAACATAAATACAGTTACATTGTACTATACTGTTGAATTCAAAGAAACAGATACCATCTTCAATTAATTTTTTTTTTTATTTATTTGGGGTACTCCTCATATTTCAATCTGCTTTTTGTATAGTCCTTGCAGAAGGCACTATAATTTGTATAGAAAAATTTAAAACGAAAAGCTTTTAAAAAATAGATGAATTATGAATGGAATATAAGCATATGGACGTATAGTATATTGAAGGAAATGCAATTTTTATTTCACTTTAATAAATTACTTTACATAATCAAATAAGATCAGCAGAATTTTTTAACATTGATTTTTCATCAACTGATATAGAGAAAATACTTACGAGTTTATTTGGTAGTAAAAATATGCTTAACCTAAAAAAATATTAAGCAAATTTAAAAGCCACAAAGATCTTATGTCCATGTATTGGAGGTTTACATTCATATGAATGTACCATATCAATTCATCACACATAGTTCTCTTTACCAAATACCATAAGTGGAATAGCCAAACAAATTAATTTATATATCCTTCAAATCTGTCTGTTTATTTAAATATGTATTTATTTAAAAATACGATCGGACAGAAGTACCAAGAGATGCCCTGAACCCCGTGCTGCAGAGCGCACATCGCAAGGTTATAACTTTTTTTCTGTGAATCCATTATAAATGTGTAAACAGGATATAATGTGTTTGTGAACATGTAATGTGGCCGCCCCATCAAGAAAAAGAGAGCGCTAATTCTACATACATATGTATGCATGCTCCTGCAAAAGTTTTTATCAAAGTCTGCTTATACATACGTTTATCCAGAAAAGAAAGAGAACAAGGAGGCGACAGAGAGTGATAGAGTAGAAAATATGAAAACCCTCGAAGTAGGCTGGCAACTGAAACATACTAATGTATGTGCACATTTGTTTGCATGTAGAAGGGTACATACTCAGGCTCACAGACACACTGAACACACTTACGCACGCACACATTCACACACAGAGCACGAAAAATCGATGGGTCAGAGGACTGAGTGGGAATTAAGGAAATTATACATACACAAAGTAAATTAGTTAGATAGAGAGAGAGAGAGAGAGTGCGTGTTTATATTAGTACTATTTGTGTGGGTGTACATACAGTCAAGTTGTGGGTTAAGTATATGAATTACACATACACATATGTATATACAAAGAGATAGAAAACACAAAGAAAGCGGAAGAAAGATTTGAATTTGAAATTTGCATTTTGGATACTCACAAGTGAAACTTCTCGTTCCACACAGGGTTTAGTTCCTGGGGCATTGTGCGGGTTCTCTTTTTCACCTTGCTAACTTGCACCGTCACATATGGATCACTCGTACCGCTTTTATCCTTCGCTATCAGGCCTTGAGCACAAATCACTGTACAGTTGTTGGATCGGATCAGATAATACACATAGATATATACATATATATATATGTGTATTTAGCATTCATTCGTTTCAACCAGAACCCCAAAAAGATGTTTTTACAATTCCGATCAAGTGTTTTAGTTTTATCGTTTTTATCGTAAATCGTGTTTTTATGTTATGTGTGATTGTTTTCCATTGTTAATTTTGTTAGTGTTGAATTTTTTTTTTTTTTTTTTTTGAGGTTTGAAACAAAGATAACCGTTAATATATATTTATTTTGTTTTTCGTTTTGCCAATTATAATGAATTTGATGTTTTTTTATAATGGGTTTTTATTATATTTTATATTTTTTAGATTCGTTTCGTTTTTAATTTGGTTTGTATTTTGTTCAGTTTTGTTATTCAAGGAAGAAAGAAGAAGAGAAAAAAACGGAAGTTGGTTTTTTATTAAATGACCTTTTAAAAACAGCTCGAAATAAAAGTATTCAGGCATTACCATCAATATATATATATATATATATATATATATTGAGGGAAATATATGTTTATATATTATCCGATATATCTATATCAGTGATATAAGTGCTTTCGATGAAGCTCTTTTACCACGACTAAGCTACAAATTGCAACGGCACAAAAATCGTGTGAAATAATTTTGTAATTTGTTTTTCTTTTATGAACAAATACATTTACGCATTAACAATAAAGTGGACAACAAACGAAATGAATATAAATGTAAGATAAACGACTAATTTGAAAACCCATTTGTTTATATAATGCACTAATATTATATTACACATAAGTGAAACGATAAGCAAATAAACGCCTTCCTAAAAAAAAAAAATATATAAATCAAAAGATTCGAATTAATGGAAGCGTGCTTTATATACATATTCACATTCAAATGTTATCGATTGTACTCGATATATTTGCAGATAATCGATCCATTGATCAATTGAATTGTAAAGATTGTGATATTTTTAAGTTAACACAGGGTATATGTAGAGTCGAACAGTCTTTGGGTTGATATTGTGCGTGTTTATATACGGTGTTTGATTCGTGAATCGAGACTATGTACATAATATATAGTTTAAAGACAGCTTCTGACTTCTTACTTTTAATGAGTGTAAGTTCTAACCATAGATGTTGAACCCCATACAAACGTTTTATATATGCAGATATAGATTATAACCACGAATAGAATAAAACCTATCCTAGCAAATCCTATGAAATGGAATTTGTATTCTATTTGAACATTCAATAAATATAATTCATCTTTCACATGTGTTTACTTCTTCCAAAAGTTATGTAAGGATGGATAGAAAAGAGAAAGAGAGCGAGAGAGATAGGTAAAAGCAGTAGAAGAAGAAGAGAAAGGCAATGTGTTTGGGGTATACTTAGTTAAACAAGTTGAAGTGTATTTAAGGATGACAGGATAGTGTGCTGTAGAGCTGTTTCATTAGTTGATACTACGTAACACCAAGTCTTAAATGCTCCACTGCTTAACAGATCGGGTAAAGCTTTTTTGATCCACACATAACATATATTTGAAGGACTGGGCATGCATTTACTAAAAGAAATGCCAATACATAATTCGAAAGTTATACATCAATCAGGAATTATTTATGTACAAAGTTTAATAAGGTTAAGTTTAGTGCTTTACGACTGGGGCGCTCTAAAGAGAGAGATAAAGTGTGAGATAGATAAAAATATAAGTACTTAAACTCTTATTTTTATATTCTGCTCTTTAAATAATTTAACTTATATATCCATCCCTTGTATTAGGTATGTATATGTATATATATATATATATATATATATATATATATATAGTATATAGTATATATATCCATATATATGTATAGTCTAAGGTATGAATGTGGAAATAAGAGGTCCCACTTGCTAAGTAATCTAAATTTACATTTGTTATATACGTAACTATGAATGAAACATCTGAAAGGGTTGTACAAAAACCTTATTTTTGTATTTTAATAAAATGTTTGTTAATTGAATATTACTTTCGATGGTGTAATTATGTTACAGTTTACACCTAGAGGTGTTCACAAAATAATATATATTATGTATTAAAATGCAAATGAAAAGGGTATTAAAAGTGTTGCACAAATACATGTTTGTACATTAATTATTTACACTCAAAAGAAAACATTCTTTAAAATAGAAGAACTTTAACCCTTATCTAAATCTTGATTATTATTATTTGTACACAATTTCCATCGTTTCCAAAGAAACTTTATTGGTTTAGAAATAGTTTTATCTTGTAAATGATTATATTTTTATTTTATATTTATATTTTATATTTTATCACTTGTTGACTATTGATTTAACTAATTTTGATATTTCCCATTATAATAATTCTAGTTTTTTTTTTAAATAATTTTAGCTTTTTTCGGAAATTTATAAATGCACTTATTAAATCTGACGAATTGCGAATGGTTTAAATGCTTTATAATAAGAAATAAATATTTAAATTGAACCACTTATACTTTGTATTAGGTGTATTTTGAATATTATTAGTAGATCATATCAATGGGACATAAAACCTCTAAAAAGTACTAATAATCAGGAAAAATAATCTAGTCGATAGTACCCGACTCGATACCTACCCTGTACCCGGTTTTAGTAATGTAAACCTAACCTATTATATATTTGGCACTAAAAATTTACTTAAGAAATTATATATATGGATAACAAATTGATATATCATACCATAGGGTACAGAGTTTTCTTTTGTTGCATACGAAAATAAGTTTGTAAATCATAAACATAAAAAGCTTATACCACATATATATATATATATATATATATATTTATATACATACATATATATACATATTATATATATGTACCATATACATATATATGTAGGTATTACCCGTGTGTACCTGTAATTGTTAGTTTGCATGACCATTTAGATGTTCCCTCAACAGTTGCGTGCTCAGCCTGTTCTAATGAATCTATGTGTGTATCTGGATCCACACCGAATGTCATCCTTGAATTGAATTGATTGGCAGATATATATGTATATAGTAAGAACTATGTATATTCCAACTTAATAATAGAAGTTTCGATAATTTTTTTCATCTTTTTGGGTTTAGGGCTAGGCTGGTGCGCTAAATAACAACAATAATCAGCTGTCTGGATTTATATCCATATATCCAAATAGATTGTCACAAGTCCAGGCGGAGAAATTATTCTTTTTTTAATTGTCGCCCCCAAATTCCAGTTATACTGTACATTGTTGCCTTATTGAGGTTTTATATATATATATATGTAATATATATTTATATACCTGTATATATTAAATATATATATATATATAAAGATATATTTATATAAATAGTCCATTTAGCACTTTATCAAAATATGTACATAGTCGACTAAACTAAATAAGTATGTACCCTTTTTTAGATGGGTATAGCACTTCATCCCATTTTATGTTTTTCCTTGTTGGTATATATATATGTTTTGCATTTCTTGTATGTATGTGTTCGAACAGGTTTACAAACATTCATACACATATTCATGCATACATAGCATTAACTTTACACGCACACACACACAAATGTATTTATACATTAGTAAGATATTACATTATATGCGATCAAAATTGTAATTTGCAAATACATACATTCTATACACACGATAAGTAGGTAACATTTAGATTGTTAAACTGTTAAGTCACGACATTTGTCATTCGGATGAAGTGATTCAAACCTGTGATTGCGATCTTCGCCGACCATTTACTGGTTCCATCCAGAACGCTCTGCTTCACAGCCTTCATATGGCCCGTATGACTCTTCTCTTCAATGCTGAACACGGCTCTAAATACGGGTGGGTAGTATATATAGTGAGGGATAGACTATATAGTCTGTTATTCTTGCGTCTATTAAGAATAACTTTTCAGTCAAGTTACCATTTAATGCCTCATATTAAGGTTTCCTTATACTTAGATGAGTTTGAATATTCGCACCAGCCTAAAAAGGAACTGAGAGTTCAAAGACATTACCTGATCAATTCAAATATTTCCGGTTTTTCACGTTCCCGTTGCTTCATTCGATCCTTCATGGCAGTTATTATTGAATTGGCCTTGTCTTCAGCGCCATGCTTCGAGCTCTTTTCAGCGGCACCTATGAAAGAGCATTTGAATTGCCAATAAGTCAAGATTCCTTTTTCTCACTTAAAGTTAAATATTTCCCCACTTACGCTGCAGACAGTCGGCGTTAAGAAGATCCTTGCACTTCTCGTGACACTTTACGCCACATTCAGTACATCGGACTCCCTGGCGAGCAATACCCCAGAGGAGACCCTCGCACTCGTAGCAATACGTCGGAGAGGTGGCTGTCCAAAGCACAAAATTGTGCGGGGTAGTCGAAGATATGGGGTAGATGAGTGCCTCAGAGACTTTTTTGTACACGTGCATTTTCTAAACGACATTAAATCAGTTAGTAGTACCCAAACACCATTCAGCAATGCAAAATAAAGTGAAAAGCAAAATAACCACATCGTATTTTTCCTTAAGTAGATCACGCAGTTTAATAAATATATTATACTCTCTTACCAACTCTTCATCATTGAGCGTTGCCCGCGGCACTGCTGACGTAAGTCCTGCATTCCTTTTTGTGGCTGCCATTGTCTATATGGAGACAAATATTGATCAAATTAAAATATAAGTACAAATTAATCGTAAAGTTTACCGAAACTAAATGAACTACAAAAGCAGCCTTATATAATATAATTATAATATACTATAATACTATTCTCGACAAAAGCGTAAAAATTCAGCAGTGCAAGCAAAATTAATTTCAACGAATGCAAACAAATTCCATTACTCAAATAATACACTATATATTTTACACTATATGCAAATGTCTGTAATATACATATATTAAAGTAGGTGAAAGTGCTTTTCGTTCCTCTCTATTTAGAATATTACTCATAATTATGACGAATGGGAATCGTATTTTATATTGTGTATTCTTATTTATTGAAATTATAATTAATAAAACTAAGTTACTGATTACCGATTTTATTTACGACTCATAAGTTGACCAAATTGAAATTGAATTCTATACTAACTGATCTATTATTTAAAAATCACGATTTACTTCAAGTGTTGAAAATAAGCACTCAATTCTACAACTACTGAGATAGACTTTATATTCTTTGTTAAAGCTTTATCTAAATAAAAAGGAATTAGCTAAGGAATAATGAATTAGCTATATTTAAGTAGATAAATATATATATATATTTGTTTGAAAAAGATATTGCGAATTCTAAGTAAAGTGAAACATTTTAAATAGAAGAGTGTGAGATCTAAGATGAATATTAGATAAATTGAAATTGAAATCGAAATTGAAATTGAAATTGAAATTGAAAAATAATTGTGAGAATTCGATAAGCGTTCTATACCTTGAGCACCTGCGATCCATTAAAACATTTTCGTCGTACAAAAGAAAACAAATATTTAACATCGTAAAGAACAGTATTTAAATGTTGGAGCGTAAAGCCAACACACAATACACATCATTTAGTCCATGATGTTCATCATGTACATTAAGTATATGTATTCGTATGTGTGTGTGTGTTGGTAAAGAAGAGTGTATAGAGTAGAATAGATGCATGTAGCCAACGGATAGTTCAAAGCAAGAACGTAAACTTACCAATTCCGAAACAAGGGGAATAGATTTACGGCGTGGACGAATGTCCGGCATACTATCAATATTGCTGTAAAACGGGTTGTCGCCTGGATGACCGTTGGATCGGAGGCCCACATCTCCAGTTCCTGTTCCATTCTATAAACAAATGATATTAACATGTTAATGATGCTTAGTGTAAATTGGGAGTTTAGACCTTTTTTTAAGTATACATATATCATATTTGAACAAATTGACAATGATAAATTGTGGAATTATTGAATTGAAATGTTAAAAAAAAACAGATTAATAAGATTTTACAGAATTATGTAAAGTAGATTCCCTATTATTTACCCTGGGCTAAGCATTATCTTATTTAACACAATAGGAGAAATTAAATCTTAAAAGATATATTGAGACGAGCACCTTACCTTCTCCTTGTCTTTAGCTAACTCTTCTTCCTTAATTTTATCCTGGTTATTTTTTTCCTCGATTTTACGTTCTTTCAATGTTTTTAGCAGCTTCCACTTACTGCTGCCCAAATTAACCGTCGACCTATTTGCATGTCCTGTCTGGGATCCGTCGATACTCGAGTCTAAGCCAATCAGTTTATGATCTGAAGCAGCGGCCTCCGATGGATCAGGTAAACTGACTGCCTCAGGCGACCTAGCTACTTTATCCAATAAAATTGATTCGTCGTTTTCCTTACGTTCTAAAAATAACAGATTGTTCATGGTCACATCTGCAACCGTGTTTTCATCCTCATTCAAATCAATTTCATCGCTCAAAGCAGTCGGCGTATCTGGACCCGATGTGGCACTTGATGATAAGTCATGCACATTGTCCAATTCAAATAGTTCTACTGGTTCATCCAGTTCAGCAGTAGCCTGTGCTCGAGAAGATCTCGACTTCTGCTTATACTCGTATTCATCCCCGCTTGAATATGAGGAACTTGACTGCAACTCGTTAGAAACAACTTGTTCGACTGCCCGATGATTTGAGCCCTTACCCCTTTCTCGCCTTTTCTTTTTGATGCGCTTGAATTGTTTTTCTGAAGATGATGATGCTTCGGCATACAGTGGATGCTGGGGAGTATATTCAGGTTCATTTAGAACCTGATCGGAGCTAGGCAGCACGTTTTCGTTATTAACATCTTGCCAAGCGCTATGCATATCTACAACCTTGACCAACTTTTCACTAACACGCGAATGTTTTTGCTTGCTTAGAACATCAATTTCATTAGGAGTGATAGATAGCAGATTGGCTTCCTTTACTCTTTGATCGGTATCTGGCTCCAACTTGACAACGCATTTGAGCTCGTGTAGTACGTCCGACATCTTTTGCTTAACACCGACATCCGGGGCGTAGTCGATCTGTTTATAATTCTCCGAATCCGTATAATAAATGCTGTCACTCATAGCCAACTGACCAATCTGTGTAAACAGTACATCGTTGTCGGGATTCTGTTCGTTACTAATACGTTCTGCCTCTGCCGCTGCTTGAGTTTCTGCTTCAAGTTCCTCCAGTTGTCGTAGCTCGTAGCAAAAGTATTCGTCATCCGTGTCGATGCTGTCCTCTGTGCTTTGACGACGTGACGACGAAAGGGTCCGTCCAGAATGCTGACTGCGATTATCATCATCCTCCCTTGAACCGTAGCTGACACTGCTTGGAATGTCTAACGACTGCTGGGTGGACCACACAGCTGCACGCCCATTTAATTGGGTTATGGGTGTATGACTTGTTGAGCTGGTAGTGTTAATAATCTTCTCTATTGCTGTCGTTGCCACCATAAGAGAGGGCATACTGAATACTTTGGTATCACAAGTCACAACCGCTGCTTTTGACAAGGGGATAGGCAAGTCTTGTAAGGGCAAGGATTGAGAGTACTTCGTGTCGTCTGCTGAAGAGAATGCAGATGTTGTCGTAGCAATTAATTGTGTGCTGGCATTTTCATTTGTCTCAACAAATATCTCTGGCACTTGGTCAGAGCTGTTAAAATCCTGTTGCATGGCACTAAACTCCAGCTCCGTAGGTATAACTTGGATCGTAGAAGTCTCAGATGCATTTGTTGTTGTATGTCTTTTTAGATCGCCGACTACAGCAAATAGATTGCTCTCCTGATTATCCTGACAATCAATGGTGTCATCAGAATATTCAGCGGCCCTATGCCAACCATTAATATCCTTCTCATCGTTAACTACGTTCTTTGACAGATCTTGAGATATAGGTTGTTGATCAATCTCAAATTCGCTGTCTTCGTTGTCGGATGATGTGAGATTGGGGTTGTCCATTTCGGTATCTGAGATGCTAAATCCGTGGCGCAGGCCAAAGCTATGCCGTTTATAGGATTTTGCCTTTTGCATTATACTATTCATTTTGTTGGAAAACGATCGTTTCTTTTGCTTATTATTTTCTCTAACTAAATCGGATCGATCTGATAAACTTTTTTCGGAATGGGTAGAAGTTCCTCGTTGTATAATTCGCATCGGTAATTTTTGAATTCTCTTTGAAAGTTCAAAATTACGATGGGTTTGAATTGGAGCATTGCCTGTAACAAACGGATACGAGCCTGCCTGGCCACGCACCTGCATCTGGGAGCACTTCTTCTTCACATCTCCACCAGGCAAGGACTGCGAACGACTATATCTAACCGAACGTTTCAGCTTAAGGTTATCCGGCAGTAGATTAGTCAACTTGTTCCAAACCCTGGACTCCCTTTTCGATTCGGATTGCTGTAAAGGTGAGTGCTGACTACTATTAATTTGAACTGAAGATTGGTAGAGAGATTCCAAAGGCGGCTGGGTTGAAGACGAATATTTCTTTTTTACTAAATAGGAATTTACCGCTGATGTCTGACTTATTTCCACATTAGGCTGGCGATAGCGTTCGTACTGTTCAAATCCCAAATAGTCTAGATTATTGCTGCTATTATAGTCAGCAATACCGTTGAATGTGGGATAGTAAACAAGTCGATCAGTTAAGAGAGGCCTACGGATTTGATCTATTTCCGTTTCCATATAGCCTGATAACATTGATCCATAAAACTGACTCGTTGGTTTTTCCTCATTGATTGTAGAACTCTGTGGCAACTCATTCTTTAAAATATCAGGCATGGTTGGCTTATTCGGTGAAATAGTATTTATGTTATCCAAAAACTGATATGTCTTGTGGTCTGTCTTTGTTGACCCTACCTCCGGCTGTTCATGAAGTTGATCCCATTCGAGCATCTCATCAATAGTAGATATATTTTCATTACCATTCGGATTAGGTTCAGTGAACATTGATTTATTTTCATATGCTGAACAAATTGGTATATTTTTCGATAGCTCATGTATATAATTAAGGTTCTCTTCTGAAAATACATACTCAGATTTTTCTTGGTGCTGATAAATATTCATATTTGATTCGTTATCGATATTAATTACTTTGTCGTTAATTACAGATGTTTTGGAGTTAGGTTCTGTACCTGTTTGAAGTTCCATCATCATCTGAATCATTTCCATAGTAATATCATTGTATTTCCTATCGTTATGAATGTTAAGAGGCACAGAACCGGGTGAGTTGGGCGACCAACCACTCATCGAAGACAGACCAGAATCCGACTTGGCTTGTCTCGGCGAAGATTTAGGTTGTTCTTGTATTAATAGTTGCTGGGCATTAGAGTCCACAGAAAAAGGGTTAGAAGCTATGTCTAAAATATCCTCAAAGATGTTGTCATTGGGCGCTGGCGGGGGAGGACTTGTTCTACTCTGCCCCAGCAAAATTTCATCCAAGTCTGCGGAAGCTTTATGTTTGTCCGGATTCTGAAGGTGTAGGAGGAAGAGCATACTATTGTGACGTTCGAGACTTTTTTTAAGAGACCGTATATACTCATCTTGATTGTAAATATTCATTGAACATGAGGCTCTCTCAGCCAGGCTTAAATTCAGCCTTTGAGTCTGTGTAGGACTAAGCAATGGTTGGACACTGACACTAGGACTGAAGCCTTTGTCCGTTTCCATCTCTCGGTTTTTTGTTATTATATCAATGTTTTTTTTACGATTTATCTCAATCTCTTGGGTTTCCAGTAGTTTCAATTGCTCATCTAGGTCTGAGTTGTTGCGTAGCAGGTGGGCACTATATTCATTGGTCTTCGAGGATTCTGCTAATTTTACTTGGCTTAAATGCTGAGATCTCGATAAAGTCTGCATAAGATTTGTATTCGAACTTGCAGTTGACCCTGCATTCGTTGCAATTGCCTTTACTATATAGTCTTCAAACGAATTGCCGACCAACTTCTTTAAAGTATCGATATTCTTGTCAAATTTCTTCATTACTAAATCAAACTTTTCTTCGACTTCTAAGATGTGAAGACGTCGGAGCTCTTCTGCCATTGTCACAGGGTTTAATAGAAGAAGAGTAAGATTTTTGTCGACTTGATTAAGCTTTTCAAAGAACGTCTGCTCGGCTCGAATAGTCTGCCGTAGCTTAAGGATTTGTGGAGCCGATAATGATTGTAAATCGCTTATTTTATTGATTTCTCTTATAATAACGTCAGTCATGCAATCTAACACAGCAATATTTTGGTCATTTAAATTGCCAATATCCTCCGAAGACGAGGAGGCTGTAGAACGTGGATTGTCTTTATCGGAGGGATCAAAGGTAGAATGTGCATCCAGCTTAAGTGGCAATTGATTGTAAGACTTGGCAACATTTGAATTATCTTTACTACTCGAGGCCTGGGATAGTATGCTCTTCAAATTGTTTATCATATCCATTTCATTCTTATGATGTTTTTTTTTTCGATGCTTACGTGTGTCTTTACCTTTGTATGCACTTTCTACTATTATTGGGGTCTGTTCATCTTCATTTACAGTTGTAGAACTTTCTGGAATACGATTCTTTAGCTCTTCCTCGTTAGTTGTAAGAAACATCATCAGCGATGATGCCGTTTTCTCTGGTTGTTCTTTAATATGTTCGTGTGTCACCTCGGCTTGTTGTAAGAGACGCTCCATATTCGATATTTCCGTTGACAAATTATTCTCTCGATATGCTTCGTTAAGATTCTTGTAAAAATTTTCATCAATCTCTGTCGTTTTCGAGAGTGTTCCGCCAGTATCTTCAATGGAAACTATATCATTCCCTCCTTGTCCGGTTTTAACGGCGGCTAACCGAAAAAACTTCACATTTTCCGCGAGTTCGTCGAGCTCACTGGATGTCGTTATGGCATTGCTTTCGACTACCTTCGGTACTATTTCTTGTCCCCTTTTTGATCCAATATTGCGTAGACTTGATGCGGAGGCTGAAGCTGAGGCCACCTGCTCAAGCACACGTTGTCCATTCAAAAACTCCTGCAATAATTCAGCCCTTGCATTGTTTGCCAAAATCTGTTGCTGTTCATACATAAGTATGTCAGATTCTGAATATAGTTTAGACCGAAATCTCTTTTTATGGTCCACTGCATTTGCCAACCATTCACCGTATTCACCCTTCCCATCTGCTGTCTGTTCCGAATCATTTTCTTTATCGTAATGTAGAAAAAGCTCATCGCTGTTATTATCTGCATCCAAGGCATAGGCTGCTTCATTCAAGTAGAGATCATTAGAAAACGTTTCCATACGATCAACAAGTTCCGCTTCTTGGCAGCTCTTCAGCTCCTCCAAAATTTGTCGAAAATCTTGTTTTTGCGGATTTGCGTCCAACATATCTATATTGGCACCCAATTCCACTTCCAGATTATCTGTCAAAAATGACGGAAAAGGTATTTTTGTATCTAACTCAACATGTTGTTGTTGTTGTTTAGCTGCTGCGATGAGACCCATAAGATTCCCTACCACCGACTGCTGTTCCACAGAGATATTCTCGAGTTTCTCCAGCCTAGTCCAAATCTTCCCATATTCATTCGAGAGCAAGTCCAACGCTCGCCAAGCAAACTTCAGCTCCGTCTCCAGCAAACTGATCCGTGTCGCTATCTTATCCATATAATCCGAGATTATATAGTCCGAATGCTGTTGCGAATTGTACAGCTGACACAGCTGCTGTTCGCTCCGAATAGAAGCCATGCTTCCAGTGTTCAGATTCGATCTGGACAAGGAGACATTATCGCTAAATAAACTTAATTGGGATTTATTGATTGACCGTTGTCCAAAACACTTCGCCGGGTGTTTCTGTCTAGGAAGCTGCGAAGGAATTTGTTGATGTCTGTTCTGCAGCTCCGTCTGTGCCTGTGCCTTAAGCTGTTGCTTGATTTTGAATTGACTATGAAGTAAGTCAGCCTTGGCCTCGCCCCCACCTAGATTCAGATTCGACGAGCACATCGGAATGCTGCAAGAGGATATTACGAAGGATGACTGCTGCAGATCGGATTGTGGTTCCGTTGACATGGTTTCCCCGAAGATCGGCTTGAAAATGTTGGGAGATGAAGAGGCTGACGGAGATATAGACATCACGCCAATTGATGTGCTAAATATCATATTTACTTGTCATATATTTGCCGGACTAATATTACATAGAATGCATACTTATCTAGTTGGGTTATTTTCAATTTTATCCAATTGACAAGTATTTAATTCACCGAAGTCTCTATAGATGTATCTTTTTTATTCTTTTAAAATAAATAAAAGTTCTGAATAACAGTTCTTTCAGAAAACCCCTAATAAATAAATTCACTTAACTATTAATTAAATTCTTGTCCAAATTAATTATTTAATTATTTTACCAAAAAAACACAACGAAATATTACAAATTTGCGAATTTGTGCTACGATTATTTGAGTACAATTCTGTTAATTTTTAGAACTTGTTGTCCATTATAAAGGTACTAGGCAAATGAAATAGAAGTAAATCGAATATTTAGATTTCTAACAATCATTATTTTTCTGTGTTAAATAATTTTTAAATAATACATTTTTCTTACGATATGTTGGAATAAAAAAAATAATAATCTATATTTATCAATTATTTGCTTCAATTGAACTCAATAAATCGCGACTGAATGCCAACCCCAACTCCTTCTAGAACATATAAAAATGTATATGTCTATATTCGTACAGGAATGTACATATGGGTGCAAGAAAGATGCACAAAAATTGTAGGTTTATTTATTTGATTCAATGACATGTGACACAATTCTACATTTTATGTATATAGAATACATTAGTATGTATAACATCGCTTATCTCGATTTTGATTTTAACTTTGGTTAAATTGTTTTTCATAAATTGAATTCTCAATCAACTTAATTTGCTATTAATGGATTTTTTTTTCTAATAATCTAAAGGCATTTTAGATTTATATTTTAAGCTAAAAATTTTCACTTATTAACAAAAATTCTGCCCGCTGAATTGGTGTGAATTGGAAAACGGTGAAAAGTATACTACATCTTGTTAAACTCTGCTCCTTAACGTCACCTACGTACACACTCTCTGGCACTCTCTCTTTAAGTGTGTATGTCTGTGACTGTCTGTGGGAGCTAAAGCTTCGCACAGAACTTCTGACCAACTAGAACCGTAATGTTTGACAATCATATGTATTCAACGGAATAAACACGTATAGAGAGAACGAGAGAGCGGAAGAGGAAAACAGAGCAGACTGAGAACAAATGGAAGAATGGGAGTAAATACTACGCATGCGATTTACTATTTGGCAATTGTTGCGCGGGAGTTTATTCCTTAAGCTTTTTAAAGCTTATTTTCCAAAAGAGAGTGCTTTACATGTTGAGCTTGACTAATCACAGTGAGTGCTCGCTAAACCAATGTTTTTACTACATTAACGCAAGTTGATTTTAATGGTCAATGTGCGTTTTAATATAATAATATAATAAATCATTCTATACTAATATAGAATTGGCTAATATAGATTATTATTATATTGAAATATGGTTTTTATTTTTATTTGTCACAACCTGTTTGCTTACATTATAATCTTCTAATTTGGTCTGACTAATATCGACATTTACTACCATGAACATTCGATATTCCGTATTTTATCAAATTTGAATGAAAATTTGAATGAAATAAATATTTTTTGAAACCCACTAAAAAATATGTGAATACGTTATGCGATTTTCCACGCTGGCTTTAACAGATAAAAATTCACAACGCAAATAGGTAAAAAAATATTTATGTTATAAATTCTATAGAAATGTGAACCATGTTTTTCCAAATTCCACTAACCAGACGTAAAGTAGATTCAAATATATGTAAGTGGTTGGAATTTGCAGATTCAACTTACGTAGGAAACTACACTTTCGCGTTGGTGTTTTAAAAGGCAGCTAAATTTTCGAGTGCGTTCCGCCACAGACGGCCCTATCAACCTTTGACTGGGTGTATCTTCTATGCATTTGCCACTAATATTGATGGGTCTCTGATAGATTCTGTGTCCAAACAACCCGTATATTAAGTTCATGGTGAGGTTTCTTCGATACGCGCGGTGCAAACTGTGCTAAAACAAATTGTGGAACCTCAACAAGCCTTAAAACAATGGTATGCTGATATACATACATATGTATGTAAGTGTGTAAACCAATTGACACACATACATATGTAAATACTATATATCACCTAATTAACGTCTATGTACATTCTGTTGCTTATCATCATTGTGTGTGGGCCCTTCGCTCAAATCGTCAAGCATATGCATTTACTTAACATTTCAAAGTAGCCTTATATTCACTATTTATTTGGTTTTTATACCATGAACCAGAAACGCATGTAACAGACGGGAAAAGTAAGAAAACTCTAGTCGAGTGTTCAATTATAAGAGATACCCTGAAACAGTACAATCTCACGCCGTAGCGAGAACAAATGTTTCAACCTAATGAAATTTTTGAAATATGCTAATTACAATAAACTATGTATATGTTTGGAAATCGCAACTTTTTATATAAAAATGAGGGAAGAGTGTGAAGTGATAGAAAATCTGAAGTATACAAAATGTATGTGTGCCCTAGCTAGAAATATGAATAGTAAGTTTTATACCTCTAAAATGTTCGATATATGTTTAAAAAACTAAAAAGTTTTATCGATACCACAAAAAAGAGTTATTGATAATCGAAAACAAACTCGATATGCGCGTGCAATATTAGAAGCTACAAACAAAACTTCTAGTCTCCAACTGTTATAGTTATTGACGGGACAGACGGACAGACGGACAGCCGGACGGACGAACAGACACACAGACGGACATGGCTCAATCGGCTCGGCTGTTAATCCTCATCAAGAATATATAAAATTTATGGGGTCGGTTACGCTTCCTATAGAATAAGAGCAAGGCTTCAACAATTAACCGTTATTAATTATTTTTAAATATGTTCTGATCATTCTAAGAATATTTGGCATGCACTTGAAGAGGAGCACATAAAAATTGCATAATTTTAAGTGCAACTCACGCAATAAAGTATATGTTTTGTCATCATATAAATTTTACAAATATAAACAAGTACGAAAACTCGAACAAATTTTGCTTGTAGTCACACAAGAACTTACGTATGCACATGCATTCCAAAATTAAACGCTGCGATAAAATTCACAGATGCATAACTAAAAAAAGTTATCATCAAGTAAGCTGAATGACATATTGACTCTTAAATAAACTCGATATGCATATGCTAAAGATGAACCTACATATTAAATTAAGTCTTTATTTTTAATAAGTTCTGTGTTTGAAGTGTTCATATAACCAGACGGACAAGGCTCACTCGACTCGACTGTTTATCCTAATCAAGAATATCTAAACTTTATGGCCGGCGGTGAATCCACCGAAAATATCTTTTTATTTCTATTTATAGCACACTCATTCAATTTTTTCACATTGAATTTTGACATTGAATTTTATAAAATTTATAAATATTTTTACGCATATTTGAGACAATTAATAGGATTTATAAGTAAATCGAATGTCTGTTCTTTAACAATAAATTGATATATTTTGTAATAAATAATTATGTACTTACGTTAAGCTGTATGATGATTTTGTTGTACGCCCAGTGCCATCTTTGCTTGGCCGTTATTTCTGTTTTTCGTATTATCTGCATGCGACCGCTGACTACTTCTTCGGTTTCACCTCTCATCAAGACTTTCTTCCTTTGGGACTTGCTTCGTGTAGGCAACAGATCAGTTAGTTGATCCTCCTCATCATCTCGCTCGCCCTCAGGTGATCTGTGTGTTGAGCTTCGATCAATTAGACTTGTTTCGTCTTCCTCAACAATAATGCTATCTTGTTTTTTGATAGGCTGATGACCATCTGCCATTTGGAAGGAATGACCTGAAGCCGTTTTGACACGGTTGGAGGAATCGGAGATGAGGTTGGTATTTGTGGACGTAACCATAATAAAACTGTTACCATCCGCTTGCTGTTTTCGACTTTCGGCAATACCAACACTACCACTAGAGCTTTCATCTAGATAGTTACCACAGTCTTCATCACTTGCATAGGTCTCGTTTAGGTAGTCATCGTTTTGTCCATCGTCCACGTAATCTAATGAGGATTGCTTCTGATGGCTAAGCAACAACTTATTTGTTTGGTGACGATGCTGATACTGATCTGGATACTTATGCTGATGCTCTTGCTGCTGAGTCTGTTGCTCAAGATACTTATATTCATCCTCTTCATTAAAGAAGTCCTCTCGATAATCATAACCTGCATTAACGTGCTCATAATAATCGTTAGTACCCTGACTTGGCGGTGTCGTCTGCTGTTGATCCATGTAGTAATCATCCTGCTCACTATCGATGCAATAACTCGGATCGCGGTCTACCTTATCAGTAGTTTGTCCCATTAATTCATCTATGAGATCATCATCTGAATCTTCATCAAAGATCTCAGTTGGCTGCTGCTTAAACAACAGACCCGATTTACCATTAATGGTGGGCAGTTTTTTGCCGGTGGATCCTGCTGACGGCACCGTCGGTAGTACCTTTATGCCGCCAACCACTTTACTCATCAGATCTTTATTATCATTAAGCTGGGTCTGATTGCCATCAGAATAGTAGATAGAGTATGCTTTATTATCATTGATAGACATCGGCATACGAGTATTGCTATTCTCGTAATCATCACCAGCTCTTAAATAATGTTCTGTTCTCGACTCCTGATTAGTGTCTAGCTCATTATAATCATTATCCATAATTGTGTGAAATTCAGTTGCTACTGTTGTTGGTATGAAATCCTGTCTTATGTTGGATACGTAGGTCATGTTGGTGACCGGCACTTGATTGGAAGACGTAATGACTGGCTCATCTCTGGATTTGTTTTGCGGGTA
Organism: Drosophila pseudotalamancana; assembly: GCA_037075185.1. Taxonomy (NCBI): domain Eukaryota; kingdom Metazoa; phylum Arthropoda; class Insecta; order Diptera; family Drosophilidae; genus Drosophila; species Drosophila pseudotalamancana. The sequence goes on along the minus strand of JBAMCK010000401.1, from coordinate 147,526 downwards.
ATCTATTGTGACAGCTGTGGCTGGAGCCGCTTTTTGTGCTACGGCCGATGCAACAGAGGACGCACCCTGGTTGACTGCCTGCGTAGCTGACTGTACGGCTGCTGCAGCTTTACCAAATATAGAACCAAACATACCACCAGATCCGCCAGTTCCTCCTTTCTTTGTAGTCATCTTTGGAGTTACTGGTTGAGATTTACTGGCAACAGTTTGGACTACAGAATTTATTCTAGTTTCAGTTTCACGTGTATATTCAGTTATAGCTGTTGTATAGATCATTTCATTTGATCCTAAATTCATCTGATTAGTTGAACTTATAATATGTGGATCTGTATAGCTGTATATATTGTCAACGCATGTGGCTGGATATTCACAGTAGTTGTAATCGTTATGATGACCCATTTCTTTTTTTGAACTTTCCGAATCTTCAAGGTAGTTATAATCAAGACTTAACTTGGCGCTTAAGACCGAACCGCCGAAATAGTCAATTATCGGGTTAAGCGCAACACTTTCATCCGTATTTGTGTTAGTACTCATAATATCCGGAAGTTGATCGTATTCATAGCCGTTGTCATAAACCTGTGTTATGCTTTTAGAACTAAGCATTTGTTGGGAACTGTCCGAAGTCACCATTGATGAAGTGCAAACTGTGGAAGTTGTTGGAATCGTTTCTTGCTGCTGTTTGTTGGTGGAGCTGGAGAGTAAGCCGCCAACGCTCGGTACAAGCTTTGAGGCCAATCCAAATCCAAAACCTTTTTTACTATTGCCGGCTGGATACTGTTGCTTAGTTGCTTCCATTGTCGAGCTTACCCCACTCAGCACACCATCCAATCCACCCTTGATTCCTTTGGATAGACCTCCAAGGACACTAGTAGCAGCTGAAGCAACAACTTTGGCTTTTTGCGGAGTAGGTGGAGAAGTTTCTTCTGTCACATTCACCTGTTGAACTTTTTCAGGTGGCTTGTTATACCCACTTTGTCCAAGGACGGCCATTTCATTCAGTTCGCTCGAATAACCAGTAGCACCTAAACTCATGTTTCCATTGCTGTGAATCAGTGCATCAGAACCTAAATTGCTTATTGTATCATTGTGACTTGACTTTAGAGCTGGCGTTAAGAACGTCTCGCTTTCAATATGAGCTATCGTTGCCGTGAGAGCCGACAAGTCAACATTAAAACTATCATAGAAGCTATCATCGAAAACTGATGCACTGCTTTCTGGCCGTGTGCCCATGTGGCTAAGCAATGAATCTGTCGCTACAACTAATGTTTGCGTTTCAGACTTAAGCTCCATAGAACTACAGTCATTTACGCTTTTATCTGTTGTAATAATCTTTGAATTTTTATTTACATCAGCCAAAGAGGAAACAGTACTTTCACTTTGATATTCCTTTGTTTTATAGATGTTGGATCCAAATACACTAAATTCCATCTCATTATTTAGTGTGGTTGAATCTGTGGAATGTGTTTGAGGAGCCATTGCCGTTGTACTTGCAATTGTATCCGTCTTGCCAATTGCAGAAGAACCGTATGTCCATAATATTTTCTCTGTAACAACCACAGTGTCTGGTGTACTTGTCGCTTTGGGAAGAGCAGCTGCTATTTCATTGCTGCAAATATCAATGATTGGCGGCAGTTCTGGTAATTCGAACTTTTTCATATAATCAACGTATGATAACGTCGGCGAGTCGACAACATTGGACGCTGAAAGGGACGTAGACGTAGCTGGGTGACTGCTACTTAATGTTACTGTTGAAAGACTAGACGGAATAACAGTTGTTGTGAACACGTTATATAAATGGCTAAGAGTTGTGACTGTATCGTGAGAAACATTTGGCGCTGCATTAGACAGATCAGACTTGTTACCCTCCACAGTTAATGGAATGGGTAATATCGGCTTACTTAATAGATACGACAAAGTGGATGAATTTTCACTCAACGGCGTTGTGACAATTTCTTCTTTTCTAAGCAATGATTTTTCAATTGTAATAGGACTTGTCGTCCAAGTGGTGATTGAATTTGTATTTTGATTTGGCATTTGGGATTCCAATGAGATTGATTGAAATGATTCAAAAGAATCCTTTCTACCACTTACGTATATATCGTAGTATGTGCTCCTTGAGGTAGTGGACTTTATGTGATGATTTTCATTTTCAGTTTCAAATTTAAGTGAATCAATTTGATAAGGTTTCAGATACTCAGATACGTCAAATGATGATGTCTTAGTTTCGTTTAAAACCGGAGATGTTGATGTTGTTGTTGTTGCTGTTGTTGTGAATATCGATTGTGGATGATCAGTTGATATTGTCATCGGCTGAACTAAAGATGATCCTGCCACTAGTTCCGATTCAATTTGTGGTTTACGTACAGATGAGACGGGTTCTTTAAACGCTAGATGAGTTTTGTCGTCACATTGTTCACTTGCATACATTAATGAAGGTGATTCGGAAAGAGTTAAAGAAGATGGTGACCAAGATCTAAATGAGTTAACAGACTTGGGTACATCGCTTTGGAGACATGGAGAATAATAATGTTTTTTATACGCTTGGTCCTCCTCCTGCGAACGTGAAAAATTAAAATCCATGGTTTTCGTCGATACCATAGAAGAACTTGAAACTTGCAACAATGTATTTATACGTTCTGGACTTCTCAATCTCTCTGGCGATAAGTTTACAGAAATTGCTAATGGTTGAACCAACGATTCCCTTCGGCTAATATTACTGTCTGAATTAATAAGAACTGAGCTTGGATTGGGTTTTGGCTTAGCCATTGGCAACTTAGGCAACTGCTTTGGACGAAAGCTTTTCTCTGGCTGCGATTGAATTGGTAATTGAGGAATATCTTTAAACATATCTGATGGTGACGATTTGTACTGTACGGCAGGTGAGGGTAGACGTTTTGGCAATTTTCTAGTTGTGGTCGTTGTCGTGGTCGAAGTATAAGTCGAAGTCGAAGTCTGAGTCGAAGATGTCGTCGAAGTCGTCGCCGAAGTCGTAGTCATAAGGTCTGACCTAGACCAGTGTGCTGAAGCTATCGTAGTTGAGTTGGTATAGGAAACTGAAGATGATTTGGAAAATGGACCAATGCTGATATTTGCATCACAATATGGCTCTGTCACCGTTGGTGTATTGCTTTCGATTCGCCTATTGGAGTGCTGTTGCACAGGTACTCTAGTCTCTCCAGATGCTATCACAGAAGCTGTTGTCATTGCCATCATTAGTGAGATCTTGCGTTGCTGTTGCAGCTTGTGTTGGGCAATGATCATTGGCGGTGTATCGCTGTACGCCGACAGACTATCCATATTGCAACCGTACTCGCCGGAGTAATCGGTGTAGTCAAGTGGCAGCATAGATGTGTATGGTCTAGCCATTTGGGTGAAGACATCATAGGTGCTGGTCCCTCTAGCTGCTGATTCGTTGGTAACTGATGGACTTATACAGTCAATCTGATTACCGGAGACATCGGTCTTTAATCTGTCATCTTCAAAGAATCGATGTGAGGTCGAACGAGGTCGTGGCTGTGGTTCGGGTAACATCCGCATTGGCGCCGCCGGCAAACTGATAAAACTGCCTATTCTTTCATCTAACAAACCAGCATTCGCTGCATTCCCCGAATGTCCATTCAGATGTTCAACATTCTGGTAGGCCACCGGTTGCGGTAACATCCGATGTTTCGAGTTATCCATCACAGGTGCGGCTGGCAAGCGGACACCAACACGAGTGCCTCTTCTACCGTACATACCTTCATCTGGCATATTATCTGTATATTGTGTGGACGTTCCACATCCGTTTACCGTTGTTGTGGGTCCTTCGTATCCATATCCATCGTTTGGAACATCCCAATACTCGCCTGTTGTTAGCCTAGTTGGTGCATTCGAGTCATCTTCCAGGCCATAGTCATCTGTATAAGGCGAATAGTTCTGGTTACAACTTTGATTCCCAAGTATTTGGACATGACCACGAGCCCAATCCACATCCTCATCGTAAGGATATGCACCAGACTGTTCTTCATCATAGTTGTAAATGTGATTAATTTGTCGGTCAGTGGTTAAGGCTTCGTGTTTGTTATTGTGATAGCATTCGTCCCGTCCATAATGCTGTAACAATCGAGTTGATAAACGGGCATTATGCGCATATCATATATTTATATATATACATATACTTACCGTCATGTTTTATGTTGTAGATGCACTCTTATTGAAACACTAAGGCCGTACCAGATATTTGATACTGTGCTTGCATTGGAGTCATCCAACAACTTCTGTTTCGGTTTCAGATTCTTTTTCAGACTGAAATTAAAGAGAGCGTATGGCATCTTATCTCCTCCTCGACATCAGAAATCTTTCTGCAAATCATTTTCAAAAAAACTTTATTAAAACAAAAAAAAAATAAATAAAAATATCAACCAATGTATTTTTTTTTTATTATTTCAATTTAAATTAAAATTATTTCGTTAATTGATTGATCCCGTTTTATCTTTTACAAACATTTCTGATTAACTTTATTTCTGAACATCGATATTTGCGTTCTGCATTCTACATTCACTCCACATTTACAACTATATAGATGTATATATAGATGTATATAATATATGAAGATATGTATTTCTTTTTCAATATATATTTAATAAATATATATATTAAATGTAATATATGTATATATATATATATATATATATATATATATATATATATATATATATATATGTGTGTTAGAATAATCATAATTTTTTTGTCACTTTGACTTTTTGCAGCTAACTCTTTTTGACCCGCTTGTTAAGAACTCCATAACACGAAGTACTGTATAACACGAAACAATATTTATGTTTATTTTCTTTTAACTAAGCTAACTTACTGCTCTGGATTAAAAAATTAGTCTGCTGAATTGAACAAAAGACATCGATTGTTATCGTAACGTCCCCAAAATTATTAAATTTGAATTTTTTTAATCAGGGAGCTATAATTTTATTTACACAACGAGTTTCGATAATTGTAGTTAAAATAAATCTAAATTAGACTTGTGTATTTCACTTGTTCAGAACGGATGAAAAACGTATTTTGTATTGTATAATTCTGACTGTGTGAGTAAAAAACAATGAGCATGCGCGGGAAAAAATCACTTTGGTAGTTACTAAGATTTGTAACTGGCAAATAACTTAGTGTTGCCGTACTTTGGAAAAGTCTCTTTTCTATTTTCAAATGAGGAAAATATAAACAAATTGGGTTTATTGTTTATTGTAAGCTACGTTATATGTAGAATAAAATGTTTTGCTTCTACATTCTAAGTCCTATAATTTAATTATAAATGAAATAACAAAAACGACAATATGAATTTAGAACATCGATAGCAACACAAAATTCACTTTTAAAATATCGGTTCGCTTGTATTCGATGCTAATAAATTTTAGGCCTTCCCTAGAGTCGATGACAAACATTTTTGTTAGAAAAAAAAGAGAGCAACGCGAAAATTAAAAACAACGATTGATTATAAAAAATAATTTATAAAATGATTATTACCGTAAAGAATCTGCAGCAACAAACGTTCACAATTGACTTTGACCCAGAAAAATCGGTAAATAGTATTTTCGTAACGCACAATTGTTAAACACACATATACATACACATAACATGTGCCTATGTACACAAACGTATTAAATATCTCCTGTAGGTTTTGGACCTTAAAAAACAAATCTTTCAAGAGCGTGGAGCCGAATACTTGGTGGAGAAACAAAAACTAATTTATGCTGGTACGAATTATTATTAAATTGTTTTTTTTTATACTTGTTTCTTAGATACATACACGTATATATTTTTCTTTCTAAGGCGTCATACTAACAGATGAACGATCAATTACCTCATACAAAGTTGATGAGAAAAAGTTTATCGTAGTTATGCTTAGTCGAGACGTCAGTACAACTAGTAGCAGCAGCAGCATCAATACAAATGCAGACACTGCATCATCCCAGCAGCCGAAGAAAAAGCCAGCGGAAAGTTCAACAAAGATTGGCACGCCAATTGAGAAGCTGACTGAATTGAAAACAGCTGAAACTTCGGCCGATAAGGGAATCAAGACTAACAAAGTGACAAATGAAACAATTGAAGGAGATTCAGGAACTACCGGAGGAGGATCCACAGCTCCAGTTGCTGCAACAGACGCGGACACTGACTATTCGAGCATAGATTTAGTTGGGGAACTGGCCAATGCCTCATTGCAAACACGAGCCGAATCCAATTTATTGATGGGCGAGGAATTTAATCGCACTGTTAGCTCAATGGTTGAAATGGGCTATCCACGGGACCAAGTGGAACGCGCCATGGCTGCCAGTTTTAATAATCCAGAGCGCGCTGTGGAATATTTGATTAATGGTATTCCGCAGGAAGAGAACCTATTTAATCCAGGCGAAGAAGAAGAGACTTTGAGATCGCCTCGTCAGGGTGCTACAAGCGATTTACCAGCTGAATCAGTTGCTGGTATTAATACAAATACAATACAATACATATTAATATCTTCTGAAAATAACATTTCATATTTTACAGATCCATTTGAATTTTTACGTAGTCAGCCACAATTCCTTCAGATGCGCTCGTTGATTTATCAAAATCCACATCTCTTGCATGCTGTTCTGCAACAGGTAGGGAAACATTCGTAAATCCTTTAAACATTGCAATTATGAATTTATATTCACCTAGATTGGTCAAACAAACCCGGCTCTTCTACAACTCATTTCGGAAAATCAAGATGCTTTTCTTAACATGTTGAACCAGCCTCTTGACGATGAGGGCGGCGACAATGCTCAACGACTTAGTAGCACACAATCGAATCCCAGACGGACAGCAGATAGTTCGGATTCAACTGCAATTCAAGAGGTAGCTCCGGAGACTCAGCGTTCGTCTGCAGGTTCAAATAATCAGCCTATTTCAATCGCCGCAGAGGGTGATAACTCGGTTGCTACGGAACGAAATATACAGAGCGAAAGCCCGGCAACTATTCGTCTAACACCGCAAGATCAAGACGCTATAGAGCGGGTACGTGTAGCATAATAAGCAAACCCGATCATATTAAAAATTTATTTAATTGCCTGATTTGATTAGTATCTATGTAGAAGCAATATGTCATTAGATAATTGTGAATTAGATAAAAAATTGTATAACAATAACATATATATAACATCAACTAATCTATGGTGTATTGTATATTAGTAATTTATTTAGACATGATCTTTTTGATTACAAAAAATAACTAATCTACTTTATTTCATTACTTATGTTTTACAGCTAAAAGCTCTAGGATTTCCGGAAGCTCTCGTCTTGCAAGCATACTTTGCATGCGAAAAGGACGAAGAATTGGCTGCTAACTTCTTGCTTTCATCCAGTTTTGATGATTAAATCGACCGATCAACTGACATGTTACATACATATATGTATAACCCATACATTTATATATATATATATATAAATTCGTTAAAATAAAATATAAGGATAACTAAAAATTGGATTTTTGCTGAAATTCTATATAAATTGAAAGACAAGAAATCTGATTATTTATTTATAACATGTTTTCCTATTTCAAATTGATAAATAATAATAAAGCAACTGGATAGAATGTGTTCTGTACAGAAGCGGCTTGAGCAGGATGTTGTTTTATTTTAAACTTCAATCAGCTTCTAAATATGTATAAAAAATATAATTACATGCGAATACGTACACGAAAATTTTGACAACTTGAATCATGAATCTTTGTATTTATTTATATTATTTATTCGTAAGCACACTTTAATCGTTTATTTTTAGATATAAAAGGAATTCGTGTTATTAATTCGTAAAATACAAAAATACAATTTTTCAATTTAATTCTTCGATCATCATGAAGTCTTTGCCATTGTACAGTGTAAAAATCAAGATTGAATTACAACGATCGTTGAAAAAAAATTACAAGATTTCAAAGCCAGTTTCAACGAAATTCCAATCCTATTATAAAAAGTTTGAAAACAATTATATATATATATCCATTATAAACAAGAAATTAAGGCTTATATTGTAATTGATTTTAATTTATAGGATACGATAAATAGGTATTTCTTTTAATGTGTAAGTTACGTCTACGTTTTACAGAATGCTTACACAATTATTGAATTATATATGAATATGCTTTTATTTACACCGATTTTATATATATATGCATATATAATGCAACTGTGTATTTATTTGTTAAATCAATGCAGATGAAACTAAATTAAAAACAAATAAAATTTTAATTGTTTTTAACAACACAATTATAATAATAGTCCCCCATTTGAAAGCATTTGACGCTTTGTCTTCTTATACTTTATAAGTTACACAATTTTTGTGAACCTTTAAATTGATTAAATTGTAAAGAACCATCAGCTCAGTAGTTCAAGATTAAGCTATGTTGTTTCATAGCTGGTTAACAAGGCCGCATCGACAGGTTCCAAGCAACTCGGACAGGTGAGACTTCGCATGAGCCAGTCGTCGATGCAATGGACATGATAGATGTGCATACAGGGCAGATAGCGGACAGCTTCATCTACACAAAATTCAACCATGCATATGACACACTCGCGAGCTTTTTTCGAATTCCCATCATAAGTCCCAATCGGCAAATGTTGCACGAGTCCAATGCGTTTTGCTATTTTTATCTGATCCTCTTCTGACATGTGGGTACCCGAGGCTGACCCACTACTAACGGATGGGTGATAGAACATTTGCGGCAACGGTTCATGCTGGAAATAAATATATCCGCAATTGTAAATAAAAAACAATCATATATAAATCATTTAGGATACCTGATAAATAGGCATCGGTCCACTGTCCTGGCCGTTAATACTTTCGTTGCCTCTCAAAAGTGAAATGTCATCAGGACTGCTTATTTTTAGGCAATTACCCATGGTAGGCCTTTAAACAATATACAAGATACAAAATAAAACAAAACTGAATAGTGAAAATTTCTGTTTTAAATGCTAATTTTTTTTTTTAACTATGTTTAAGTAGTAGTACTTATGAATATATTACATGCATATGTATGTACGTTAAGCACTGCACATATAAAATAACTTTGAACTCTGTTTTTCAGTATTTTTTATGAAACAATATAATAGCGATACAGCGATAGATTTAGTTTTAAAAATATGCCTAATTTACTTTTCCCAATAGAGGAAACAATAACAAATTGAAATGTAAATAAATAAGTACACAAGCACTTTACATGCATACATACATATGCATGAAAATATTGACGCTGATATATATAATATACATATATATATATATTATTTTATATTTTCGCTTATATTTAGTGAAACAAACACACGCACAGTTTGAGGCTTATTACGAATAATGAGAGGAAATTTATTGCGTTCTATATCTACTTCTTACTTTGTTAATTTTTTAATGTCAAAAAGTTGCAAAACATCGATAATATCATCGATTGTATTGTTGAAAATTTAGGTTTGAAGCCATCGATGGTAAAAATACACGCGAAGTATTATAGCGATGGAACTGTGTTAGTTAAGAGTTTTTGCAGCGCACTTTATTTTGTCATATTTTTTAAACTAAAGTCATGACTAGTTATGTAAATTTACTTAATGTTTTTTAAAGAATTTTCTCTATAAATTAATTACTTTGTTTTTATTAAGTTAATATTGCTTAATTTTTTATCTAATGTGACCATATAACGAAAATAATAAGTTAGCAATGTTTGTATTATAAAAATACCAAATTTATAGTAAGTCTGAAGAAAGTAAATAGTTGAGTTGGCAAACATATAAAAACAAACCACAACAACAGAAAAATGACTGAGGAGACGATTGTACTAATACTGTTAGTGGTTGTAATGCTAGTTGGATCCTACCTATCAGGCAGCATACCCTTGGTTATGAAATTGAGTGAGGTATTCCATTATATTAGTTTTATAAATAAAAACAGAAAATAGATCAACTTACACAAACATTTTTGCAATTTAGGAAAAGCTGAAATTTGTAACAGTACTCGGAGCTGGTTTATTGGTGGGCACTGCTCTGACAGTTATTATACCAGAGGGAATACGTTCCCTATATATGGACAGCCAGCGATCAGATACATTATCGGATGCAACCAAAGTGTTTACTGCTCCACAGGATTATTCGCGAACAATTGGATTATCTCTTGTGCTGGGCTTTGTTTTTATGATGCTCGTGGATCAAATCTCTCAACGTACATCCAATAAAGGCAACGAGAATGAGAAGAATATTACGGCTACTCTCGGCTTAGTAGTTCATGCTGCAGGTATTTTAAATATTTCATAAAAATTGTAAATTGTAAATTGTTTCAACAACCTTTCACATATTTCTAGCTGATGGCGTCGCTTTGGGTGCTGCGGCAACGACCAGTCACCAGGATGTGGAAATAATAGTTTTCCTAGCTATTATGCTGCACAAGGCGCCGGCTGCCTTTGGCTTGGTAAGCTTTTTACTGCACGAAAAGGTGGAGAGGCAGCAAATTCGAAAGCATCTCGGCATATTCTCCTTGTCTGCGCCATTGTTAACCCTTTTAACTTACTTTGGCATTGGACAGGAGCAAAAGGAGACACTTAACTCGGTGAATGCAACGGGCATTGCAATGTTGTTTTCCGCCGGGACATTTCTGTATGTGGCAACCGTTCACGTATTGCCTGAGTTAACGCAGGGCGAACACAACGGTCAGCATCGTAAAGTCGGACCTGGTCAACATGACTATCATCTTCTTGAAGAATCTCAAAAGTCCGCACCAGTATATGAGACCAGTGGGAATGGATTGCGCTATAGCGAGCTGATCATCATGATATGTGGCGCCTTGCTTCCACTTGTCATCACGTTCGGCCATCACCATTAGCTAGGTGAACCTTAACAGTAGCTTAGTTGCTATCCATTCATTCATCATTTGTATATAAAATAGGGCTATTTGTACAATTAGCTATTAGTTATAAAATACATATATGAATTTTTTTACTTTCTCTATATATATTGTGAAATAATAATACAACAGATTTTCTTTGTTTTGATCATTTATTCGTTATATGTATGTAAGTAATAATAATTTTAATGACTTAAGTTTAGATGACATGGCTTTAACGCACTTGGTTTGTTATCTGTTTGTGTATGTGTTCGGTCGGGCGGGAGTTATGGCAATGTTACATCATGTATATATGTATTATAAAGTTGTCTATAATAGTTAATATCAACTTTCAGTATTTTTTAGGCCACTCGAATTTATTTTTATTCCTTACACAAACACATGTATGTACATAGATGTGAAGGTTTTTTGTGTGTATTTGCTCTTTCTTGTAACTATATAAGAGTATATGTAATTATGAATTAATACAGTGCGGAGGTGTAGCATCATGTCCAAGTCCTTGTGGTAAACGTCGATAGCGCTTTTATGGATACTTCCACAGTTTCCCTTAAATATATATCGACACTTGGCGACTTTGAGACCTCCTCGCAGGTAAAGCCGCATATTACGACGGCTCGCAAACCTGTCCAATCCTCCCAAATTTTCTAGTTTGTTAAATATAAACCATACTGTGTGTGCACACAATCTGTGCTTTTTTTTTTTGTTTTCAATATGTCTGTTAAATGTTACTTTGATGTATCCATGTATTTACGAGTATGCATATGTATGTAGGTTCGCAAATATCAATATGTAGGTAAATGTATGTAGTGTATGGATGTGTGTATGACTGGCCGATTTTTTTACTGTTATTTATTTTAAACAGCTGTTTCAGTATGGCTATGCGATGATAATCGCTCAACATCGATTTCAGGTATGGTCAGCTCATCTGGTATATTATCGGCATAATCAATGGAAGATGTCTCCGAAAGGCGTTTGCTCAGCGAAGTCTGCTTTCGCAGCACCTCGGCCAGCGAAGTGTTGGTGTGCTCACCGTAGCGGGCGTCAAGACCTTGGCGAAAGGCGTTCACCACACGAATCTATGCGCAAGTCGAATTAGAAAGAAAAGAACAACACCGAGAACAGTGACAAGAATAGACAAAAACAACAGTATAAGGAAAAATACACTTTATAAAAGTCAACTGAAAAAATTAAATGCAAACACTTAACGAATACGCTGGTTTGTATATATGAAATGTATATGTATATGTTTTTATAAAAAAAATGAACAAAAAAATAACAGAAAATAAAACATAAACACAGCAATGGGTGTGTTTGTATGTGCATGTGATTAGTATAACTTTATACTAGCAATAGATACATTTAGGTTTGCGAATAATAATCAATAGTTTTGTTCACAGACAAATGTGTGAATATCGATAGTTACATATGTATGTATGTCTCTCGATCTGATGCGGCAGTTAATATTTGAAATACGGACTGACATTTTAGGTGACACAGTGAAGTAATCTGATAAGCATTTTCTAATTGCCAAAGCTCATGCCAACTAAGGCCGCAGTTTATAAAAATCAATTACATGCAGTTTCTTTTAAAATAGAAAGTATCTCAGATGTTAAAAATATTGATTGTTATTACACACACATGTATTTAAATGAAAAGCATTATTTAGTTAACAGAACAGCACTCACAGCGCAAATTATTTTCGGGATCTACAGTCCCAACATATCAGGAATTGTATTTTGAATTAAGTAAAATTTATATTTAGCGAATTGGGTGATTTCTACACATAAAAAGCGAATCTCGAGCTAAAGCCATACAAAAAATTTTATCAATAAAATATGATTACCTAATAGGAAATGCCTCGGCAATGCCGAATTCGTTCTACATGTTATGTCAACTAATCACCTTTCAACTTAATAGAGACATGACCCATACAAATTTTGTTGTAGTACAATCATTTGTATATTATAAAAGTATTCAGGTTTTAAGCAAGAAATGTTGATTGAAATTATTTTTATATTCGTATATATATGTTTTATGTATATGTATCATGTATATAGATCTGATCATTTAAATTGCAATCTTAAGCATGCGAAAAACGAGTTCCCCGTATCGATTTACCCAGATTATCTATGATACATAAATCGCATTACGAATCGGACATCATTAAATAGTTAAACTTGTTATATTCTGTCTGTCTGTCATATTTAGTTTTTGGCGGTTGGTGTACATAAATTTAGATAAAAAGAAGAAAGGCTTACAGCTTGATCAGTGTTGCTCTTGCTATAGGGAACCGGAATCAAGCGTTCTTGCAACTCTCCGCCTATAACCTTTAAGATTAAATAGAGAAAATAAAATGGAAAACAATAAGTGGGGAAGAGAAATATACAGGTTGAAGATCAGTAAAGTGTGACTGCCATTAAGAGATACTACATGGTTTTCAATATATATGTATATATAACTATAAAAAATATATATAGATATGTGTACATATGCAACATAACAAATTAGATCAAAAGTATAGTATGGTAAATGTGTGAATACGTTAATATAGATTTATAAATAATATATATATACTATATATATTACATTTGTGAAAGATTCAGGTGTATTTAAGAGGATTGGCTTATAAGGTATATAGTTAGAAGTGTTTGTGTATTGTGTAAATAAGCTGTGACTGAAAAACAAAATCATAAATATCGAACGAATTAAATCTCAAATATTCAAAATAAATGCACCACTGCGAATTATGTACATATATGTAAGTATGCCTATATTGTGTATGTCTGTGTATACATAATAACATGTTCAATTAAGCTTTCTTCTTAACTAACATTATAGATATTATCTATTCCAATTGGATAAATACTCTTCCAATCAACCGAATCTCGCGCATTAACATAGAAATAATATATATCGGATCACTCAAAGCTATTTTGACTGTTTTGACTATTTAAAAATGGGAACATTTAAATGTACATTAGAGATTTTACATGATTTGGGTAATAGTCAGAATTATGTGCAGATTTACTATGTTATTTCTTTCTTATCATATATAATACTACATTCACTTGTTCAAATTTTATTAATATATATAAACAATTATTATGTTTCTTATCTTTCCTGATATTCATCTGATGATCTATAGAAATATTTATTATAATATATATATATTTCATATATCCTAGGATAAATATATTATCTTTTATATATACGTATATTATAATAATTAATAAAGTCAAAAATTCTGTAAGGAAAGTGCCTCTCATAGTACACATCTATGAATATGTATATGCATTAATATACGCATATATATGTATTTGAGCGAATGCAATGATATATGTGTGTGTCGTTTATGTTATTTTTATTGTATATGTATGTGATTATTATCTCTACAGTATATATTTCCATACATATTTATTAACATGTATGTGCTGTCTGTCACTTAGTTATGAATATTCGTTTTGTACTCTCGAAAGATGCACAATATATTATATTTATTTTTTTCTTTATCTCTGCCTTCTAGTGGTAAATCCTTAGGTTACTTTTGTATGCATTTATAATTGTGTTAAGTACTTGCCATATCTTGGGATTCCATATATCCAACCTACAAAATAGATCAGATTTTTTGATCTTTCAACTCATTCATCATTCAACATTCATACAACACACGCAGGCAAATAATGATGCACAAAATTTGTTTAGATTTTGTTATATATGTATATAGTTAGTAATACGAGTACCACAAGAGTAATATTAATTTATACAAAAATTAAAAGAATACAAAATCATGCTTTTAAATTAACATTTGCTAAGCGTTAATCGTTAGATATTTTTCTTACAGTACATAATTATCTGATTACGGCAAACAATTTATTTATTTAATTATTTTATATTTTATATGTTTATATATATATATATATAAGTTTATATATATATATTAAGTGTGGATTGGGGGAGCAGTAGTGTTCGTTGTTATGCATATGTATAAAGTACTTTATAATGTACATACATATACATATATGAATCTCATTATGATATGTAAACAGAGTTTACAATGTAAATATACTATGCATATATAAGTACATACATAATAGTGTTGTGTCGATCCGTCCAGAGTAAGTTTGATTAATTGATTAATAACTGGTCAATTAATGCATAAATGAAGAGACTGTGAACTATCACAATTCGAAAATAAACGATTGAACTTGTTTATCAAAATGAACTACTAATAATTTTAATAAATATGTATGTAAGGTGTTCTGTAAATGCAGAAATACAGCCGTATATGTATGAACATATACATAGCACATAACATATTTAAACTGCTTATTGGTTTGGCATATCGACTCTCACTGTCTCTGTTTGTCATTAAATTCGTGTTTCGTTCTGTCCATTTCTAGTTTGATAATCGTTCTGCTGCTGCAGACTGTGAACGACATCAGAGAAGCCGCTGCCCACCGTCCGAACAGATGAGTGTGATGGCAAATATGAGTGTGTGGGTGTGGGGGCGGCCGTAGATGCAGTTTGAGTGCATCCATTTTGTAAAGTGCGCTGTTGCTGTTGCTGAGGATCTTCGTCTATGTAAGATATATCGGAAGGCAGCGTTGCATTTGATGCATGCTGCTGCTGATGTTGCTGCTGCTGCTGCTGTTGCTGTTTGGTGCTGTAATTGGGGCTCAACAGATTTAAGTTGTAGAGCGTGTGAACGCCACTGGCAGTGGGCATGCCTGTCCGAGGGCTACGCAAGCTATGCAAACTGTGCATTGAGCGCCGTTCACTCAGGTCTTCCAATGTCGAGCGGAAAGCACGAATCACGCGCAACTGAAACAAACGAAATTAGACAACAAACGAACAGAAACGACAAACGTAATCAAAAATATAAACAATAAGCATAAAAAGAAGCATAAATATAGGACTCACTATTTACAGGTAACATGTAGCACACACACACTCACATACATATATGTACATCTGTGCACATACAATTGTACGCATAAGAGTTGGTTTATTTCGTTTATATACAATCACTTGAACGGAAACTGATGATTTACGATTGAACTAGATCATCATGCACTTCAACTAGATTCTTCAACTCTAATACATACAAAAATTGTATGTACATACAAACATACTTAGTGCATAAATATGTATGTTCAAAGGCATGTACTTGATATTTTTATTTTAAAAATAAATTATAATTGTTAACGAAAATCAAATAACAAACTTAACAATAAATAAGAAAAATACAGATGTCTCAGCTTTTATATTTTCCTCGTTAACAACATGCATGTTTTTAGTCGAGAATATGTCAATATATAATTGGGGTATTCCATCAGCAGCAGATGGAATGGAAACGCTTTTTAATTAGCACTCCTAAATTTACAAAATAACAGTGTTATAAATTGGATGGGAAACAGACAACAAACTTAGTCACGTTACGGATTCACTTGAACCCTTAGTTTATATTTATTTGTTGTTTTATAAACCACAATTGAACATTGGAAATCATAATGAAAAGTCTGAAATTTAAAAACTTGAAGTAAGAAAAGTAAAGCAGTAAGCAATTAGGCATTATATATATTACACACATACAAACATTTATTTGCTGTATTATTAGTAGAGGAAGTTCGATTATATGTATATAACCATAGCAAGTTATAAAGGCTGACTATTGTAGGAAATCGTGCAAAGTCAAGAAAAGTAAAATAAAAATTAATATTAATTGCATTTTATTGAAATATTCATTGCTATAGTTACCATGACCAGGCAGAGTTTCGAGTTGATATAGTAAGCACACATTCGAATAGTGCCGTCTTATTTAAACATACATAGCTACGCTGCTACATCAAACTTTATATAAGAACAACACGCGCAACAAATTAGGTAAGAAATAAATACAAAAGTATAAAACTATAATGTCTTACCAGGGAAACGAAGTAGTTTTGGTTTTTTGATAAGTAATAATCAATAAACTGCGAACAAAACTCACACTCATTCACACCCATACTATACAGTAATATTTAACTAGTTCATTTTAAAAGATAATATTATCTGAATGACCTACTTAACGTTATACTTTTTTTTTCAGACTTTTATTCTGGTAAATATGCTAAGATTTTAACAAAATAATACTGATATCAGCATGAAAGCTGTCCTCGTTGTTAAATGTATACAGTGGAATATTACAATAATAATTTTTGTCTCTATGTAAAATATTGTTATAGAAACTATTAAAATTTCAAACTTCTTTAATTTTTTATTGACAGGAAGCTTCCGATTGAAATGCAAATCTGTGTTGTGTTGGCGAATTCTTGATATATCTATACACACAGCTGGACAAAATTAATTTAATAAATTTCATATTTTCTATTTAATAAAATTAATTGTATTTAAAAATAAGCATATTCGAAATTTACAACAAAAAATAAAACTCTAAAAAGAGAAGCTTCCAAGAAATATTGTACCCTGATTTCAGGGTATTTTCCCATAAGTGGGTCTTCTTTAGGGAAATTTAATTTTTAATTTATTTTGTACGGTGCCTCCAAAGGATTTCAAATGAGGTATGGGAATTGACTTCGCTACTTAAAAATTTTAAGAATATGTTCTTGGAACCAATCCTTAAAATCCTTGTTCACAATATTAAAACTAAAAACATTAATTTTTTGTCGTGTAATTACATCTGTTACACTTATTATTTTGGACAACAACATTTTTGGGTTGATAAGGATATATAGCAGAAGCATTTGTTTAAAATCCGTTTAACCTTCTTGCAGTAATTTATCAATTACTTTTTAAAATAGTGCTTAAGAAAATAATTTCTTTACTTTAATACTTCCCATATTGCATTTATTTCGTTACGATTCAAAGTTGTATGCACACCTATTTTTGTCGAGCTGTATATTTAGATATTACTAAATGATCGTATGAAGAGATGGCTGAGGCAGCGACAGGTTAACGACTTACTATGCATATAATTATATAGCCAAAATAAATGTATGTACAAATGCATATTGTACTCATGCTCCAATATTATATCAAAACTCTCTTTGGATTACTAACCTAATTTTTTAATTTTATTTTTATCAGGTTTAGTGGGGATACTAAATATCATATACTAGTGCCAATTGTTACTATAAAAAACTAAATATTTGTACACTTTATAAAAAAAATAATAAATAAATTTGCATAGCAGGAAGGCAATATTGACATAACCTTTGAATTTATTTTTACTTATACGTGCACATTATTATTTTTTTTCTACCTTGACGTTGTATTTTTTTTTAATTTTATATAAATTATAAATTTTAAATTACATACGTTTTAATGCTCGTTAGAAGTGTTGTAGATAGTAGTAGAACTAGTAGAAGTAGTAGTAGTGGTAGTAGTAGAAATAGTAGAGTTGAGAATATAAGAATTTTATAGACATAGGCAGATAGTAGTAGAAAGAAGAAGACCTTGTATGATGCTGTTTTGTTGTTGTTGTTGTTGTTGTTACAGTTGTAGGTATATTTTGTCTTGGCTCTTGATGCTGTTGTTCTTTGAGCCGATGATTGTTGTTAACAGGTGGCAGAGTTATCGATTACCAGGTATTTATCGCCATCCGAATATCACCCAAAAAAAATTAAAGCCACACAATGTCTAAACTATATGGATCGATTGTATTTTTATTTGCATTCCAAGCAGCTTTTCTAACAATTTTAATTCAATTTTTCTTTCGTTTGTATTGTTCATGCATTGCACCCTATTAAGTTTAAGTATATATTTCATACATGAATGGATTGCATTTGGTATATGCATATCATTTTATCTTACTTTGGGTATATTCGGTGTATTGATAGAGAGTATTGATTATCTATGTGTGGTATATCTATATCTATATGTATCAATCTGAATCTATATATATGTTTTCTTTTAATTTTTTGCGAAAACTCCGTAAATACCCAAAATATTTATTCGTATTGAAAATTCAAGATACATAGTTGATGAAAAATTGATTTAATGTCATTTTTCATATTAATTTTATTTAATTTTGTGACTCTGCCTTTTTTATGGCACGTATATTGTCTGACTCGCATTTGTACATACATACAAACATACATACATACATACTTGCCCTAACTACAAGTATTATTATCATTATCTAAAGGCTACTATATGTATTCCTTATTTGGAAATTATACTTATCATACATATGTATATACATCAAATGTACATAAACATGTGTATTATTTATATTTGTAAACTTCCTCACAATTACTTGTTTTTGATGAATTTTCTTGATTACTGGGTATCTTTTTGGTTATGTATGCACTTTTGTGTGTATCTTATGCACATTAGGAAAAGATTTCAATACTTTCAGTGTATGTATGATCAATTGTGTTTGTGTGTTATTACATCATTACATATACATAAGTACTTTGATGCTTATTTATTGCAAATGTCAATTTACACTTCAGTCTCTCGTATTGGTTCCGCCGGCTTTAAAATTACAAAAATTAACAACAAATTTCTAAATAGTTACTTTTGTAATAATTAAATCAAGTTGAAAGCTTAATATGTGTGTGTGTGTGTTTATTAAACAAAAAAAAAAAAAAAAACCAACGGAAAAGAATATAAAATCAGACGACATAACAAAAAAAGTAGGTCGAATATGTTCCTATATATATATATATATATATGTATATATATATAAAAAAAAATATACATATATATATATAACTAAAATATTTACTAAAGCTTTAAAGTTTTTTTTTGATCCTTTTTCAAATATACTTATAATAAATCGAAAATAAAATCCCGAAAATTCATTTCTTATCTATTTCGAATAACAAATATAGCCAAGTCCCTGCAAGATTTTAACCTAAAATATTTTCTATTTACTTTTCGAATCTTAATATGAACACAATGAGAAGTGAATCTATATTCCTCATTCACTTGACAGAAGAGAAAGGTAAGAGAGAAGAGAGAAGAGAGAGAAGAGAGAGATAGCGAGGGAGCAAAAGAAAAAGCGCTGAAAGAAGGAGGATCGAATATTTAATCAAATATATACATTTTATAAAGAATGAAAAGTCCTTATTCTTAACTAAAGACCCCTCCACAAAACCGAAAGTAGAATTAAGAAAATAGAGTAGCAGGCTAGTTAAGATTTGCATTAATTATTGCTCAACGTGAAATCCTGTACGATAATGAAAGTACCAAATGCAATTTGTTACCGAAGAATGGAATACAATAAGTCTAATCTAACTTTTCGAGAGTTTATATGATAAGAATTAACCAAATCCAAAAATGTTAATTTGGAGAATATTAATTTTATTATTGAATTCAATTTTATTTATATGCCCATTTGTCATTCTCTTAAAACATAAAAAATCAACTAAAAAACATTTAAGAAAACTCTATTCGAGTAGCCACTTTTTGCCGATCAAGAATATATACGATATGTGGCCACGCCTCCTTCTCGCTGCTAAATACATTTTCACAAACCATTATACCCTATTTACCCCTTCAATAAGTGCAGGGTATAAAAATAATGACAGATTGAGAAAAATGGAGGCGGAATAAGATGATAGGAATGTCTTTAGTAGTCTAAACGAAATGCCTATATAATACAGTTTAATGGCTTTGATTATTCTCAATGACTCGTGTAAAGAATATTGAATAGGTATTATATATTGACATATATTAAAAACTGAAAATAAAGTATTCGATTAAGTATGTTGAAATCAGAAAGGATAGTCAACGTATAAATAGACTAAAATTTTAAACCCTAACATAACGCTTGTTTTATAATATAGTATGTATATATACATACGCACATGGAGCCTATATGTACCGTTAAAGGAATTTATAGGAATGGGAAATAGTTTTAGCCTCGAGTCGAAAATAGGATTTTATAAAAAAGAAAAGGGTGCACTTTCATATGTACATTTGTATACTTAAGATCAAATACGAATTACACAAAGCTCTACGTACAAACATACATTGAAAAACGAAATTTAAAAAAATCATAATTTAATATGAATAAATGGAACTAGATTGCACAATGAATCAGAAATATATTAATATATTTAAATATTACATACTTTACGATTCTGATGAAAATATCTATATAACCTTTTCAATTTTAATTGTTTATTGAAATGAGAAAGGGAATTATTATTGTGATTCAGTTAACGAAACAGTCCAATCTTTGATGAACATTCAGCATTTAGGTTAAGTTCGAGCCATTACGAATCGTTAATGAATTCCTTAAATAAATAAACTAACCATACAACTTATAAAGTGAACAACTAGAAAACAATTTTGCCACAACAAATATATGTATCTGTACAACTATACATCTTCAGTTGTATGGTCGGTGGTCGACAAATTGAATTATTCATTAAACGAGAAATTATAGTTTTTTTCAGAAATATATCTTATGTAGGTAAAGGTAGATATGCAATCAGTATGTAATATATTATATATGTATATCGTAATGCGTACCATTAGCTGAAGGAAATAAAAATACAAAAAATAAAAAAAATTAATTATATATAGAACAGTGTAAAGTGTTTCGGTTAGGAGTGTGGAGGGATGTCAATCGGAATGTAAGCTGCATACATGACATAACATCGGTCTAGTGGCCAATAAATAAATGAATATACACTTTTCTTACCGGTACTGAAATCTGGAGGTGAGTTGAGATTTTACGCGTAATATATATAGATTGGGATTTTTTTGGTTTAATTTGAATTTGTAATTTATAATAATTGATTTAGTTAATTCGTAGCGTTTTACATCAATTATTCATTCAATCAATCGATCGGGATTGGTTTTAAGCATATATTAAAAGGAGAGTGAAAAAATGAAATGAGTATTATAAAATTTTTATAATATATTTATAAAGTAGTTGCATGTATGGAATGAATTTCGTTAATTTTTTAATCTTGTAGATTATAAAGTCTTTTACGCCTTATCCATACTCTTTAAACTCTATTCCGTCCTTAACTTTGTTTACTTATTTTATATTTCTTAGGTAGATATATCAATCTTTTCGATTGCCTAAAAGTAGATCATCATTTAGGATCGGAAAACTTAGGGTCTACAAATCTATATATGTATTTACAAATATATCCGTTTTTAATAGATCACTCAATAATTTTATGTAACGTGCAAGTTCTGAATAGATTTGAAAGAGTATAGTAAATCCGTCGGAATTCCGAGGAGTGAACCAACCCATGTTACAAATTATAATGGAATGATTTTTATGTAGGCTTATAAGTTTGTATATGTTTTGTGATATATAGAGTTCGGAGAGTGAAATTATATAGCATTATAGTCACTTGAGAATGAGTTTTAAAGTAATTGGTATGTTTAACGATTCGCATGCGTGACCCTTAATAAAAATATATATAAATCAAATATGAAATGTATATTGTACATTATATGATATATGGTCCCCAAAAGAAAATAAAAAAATAAAACAAAAAAAAGTAAGTTTTAATATGGAGTACAAAAAAAAATTTATTTAAGGTGATGTTTAAAATCCTTTAGTGAAAAACGATATTTATAGAAAGGATAGAATGAGGAATCGTAGGGATTACTGGAAAAGTATTGTTCGACTTTACGAATTTGTGTAGAATAGAACTGCGACTCAAACATTTTCATCCATAATTCAAAGACCATCTTTGACTACTCATATATTTGATATTTTTTTATTGTGTGCTGATAGATTAGATATAAGACAATGCTCCTATTTATAAATCGCAATACTTACTTAGCTAAACTAAAAATTAAGCGATTTCAATTTATCCTTATTTTATTATCATTCATTTTTATATTATATCTAATGTCCAATTGTCAATTATGTTTTGATACTTGATTTAAATTTACTGGAGTGTTAAAGGAATCGATTTAAAAAAAGGTACATATAGGAAGATCACTTGGTAAAATGATAATCAGATATCACGCACACTTGACATACAACAAAATCTAGGAATATATTTAAAAAGCATTCTTTTAATTCTTTAAATCTAGACACATATACGATGTTTATAGACGAGAAACGGAAAGTTTAAATGGACATTGATACCAAGTATCAAAGAATGACAAAGGTTTACAAACATAGTATCAATTTTAAAAGACAATAAGAGAGATAGAGAGAGAGCGGGAGAGAGAGAGAGGGAAAGAGAGAGAGAGAGAGAGAGAAAGAGAGAGGAGAGAGAGAGAGAGAGAGAGAGAGAAAGAGAGAGCGAAATAGAGAGAGGACCAAGAAAAGTTGTGTGATTTTTTACTACAACTTAAACCTGGTTTTCAAGCGATAAGTAAACTTCTAACTACTAAAAGTGGTTCAAATATTTTAACTGTAAATACATATGTATATAAATTATACATATTCATATAAATACATAATGTATTGACAAATTTCGCAACCCAAAAAAATACTTGATAATTCAAGTCCCAACTAGATCGCCTAAACTTCATTTTAACAGTTTTATTTTGAATATTTTGTTTACATTTTTTAAATGGAAAATGGGTCCGATCAAAATATTATTCTTACAGTTTATCACTCTGAGCAATTTATTTGATTGTGAATCTATCGAAAACATGGAACACGGAATGAGTCAAAAATATATCAACGCGAACCAAATGAACAGAAATAGAAATAAATTTAACAAATTTTATCAACAATGAAATAAAAAATGCAATGAAAAAATTCAATATGCTGTAATGTTCTGTTATTTGGTGCATGCGAACGAATTAACTCGGCTTAAGATCCGCTCATAGTCGATTAATTGGCTCTAGTATAGTTAACAATTATCACAATTAAGCAGCTTATTAAAAAGAACTTAACTTTTTAAAAAAAAAAAAAAAAAAAAAAAAAAAAAAAAAAAAAAAAAAAAAAAAAAAAAAAAAAAAAAAAAAAAAAAAAAAAAAAAAAAAAAAAAAAAAAAAAAAAAAAAAAAAAAAAAAAAAAAAAAAAAAAAAAAAAAAAAAAAAAAAAAAAAAAAACAGTGATGACTGAACGACTTAACTGTAGATTGTTAATTGAAATTGTAGAGCCGTATTTGGCGATAATCTTCCATCAGTTATTCAAACGGTTTATTAACGATTCATCATGTTCAACCGTTCATTTTATGAAATTCTTTCTATCAAACTTCTCAACAATCGAATATGGGAACGGAAAAACTGATTACCTCACCAAAACGTATCGTTTGCATTTCTATGTTCATAAAGTGCCGAATGAATAATTAATTTCTATTAAAAATCAGAATTGAATGTAGAGACGCGGTCGTTCGCATGCGACCATCTAAACGTAAGTCGATTGAATGGCATACATATGTATACTTTTAAAATTATTTTGTTAACGGTGTTGTTATTGATTCAAAATTTAAATGAAATATACATAATATACTTTAAAACTTATTCATGGGTACCAAATATGGCCGTTGTAGTAAAACAGATTTTTAAAATTCATTTCATTCATTGTTTGTAGATAAATTATGATATAAATTATATGACAACATAATCAGAATAATAATTAAATTAAAAAAAATAACAATATATATATATTATAATATATATATATTTTTTTATATATATTATATTTATATATATATATATATTCTATATATATATATATATATATATATATATATATATATATATATATATATATATATATATATATATATATTTAAATTTGGTACACTTTTTTTCTGTTATAGGAGGACAGGAATATAGAAACTTACTTGAGTTTGAAGACGAGTCAAGCCGCGTATCCACAGAATTTGTCCAGCTCTAGGTTTTTTATCAGAGTCAATCGAGTCGAAACGCTCTTCACCTAAATTCATGGCATCTGTATATTCCTCAGGGTGTCCGCGGCCCCATCTAAAAAAGGAATTACATCAATAATATGAATATATTGTATTTAAAAACTATTAAAAGTTTGACCGGTTGTTGTAAAACCGGGTATATATAAAAATTTATATATTTTAAAATTTCAACTGTTCATCATATGTATATATTCTATTCTTATCTATACCAAGTCTTAAAACTGCATGCAGTTCACGTTCTGTTGATCACGGACTCTTTGAATATAGGAAATAATTATGTTGGAGATAGATAGTTTAACTATGTAATTTTTAGAAAGTCCATTTTAAATATAGCACAATAACCTTCATATAAACATTTTATTTCAATATTTAATAGATTATCGAATTTTAAAATATATAATAGTAATGGAACTTAATTATAAATGTAATTGAAAACTAACTTTTTGATCTTTAAGAATATAATCAAGCTAGTATCTCTATTTCTACTCTAGATTCCTTAATGAAATATATACTTATTTGGCTTGATGATCGTTATTTTTTACTATGGCTGAAACATCCACATATGCAGATTTATATAAGTATACTTATACCTTTACATTGTTCGTTTCACAATTTAATAACACGTCATGAAAACATAATTGTGAATATAAGGTATGTAATATATATTAATATTAAGCATTAGAAATGACGTCGAAACAATAGTAAGCGTCAGATATGCCAGACTAAGCAATTCATTAGGTCTGAGGGTATAACTATGTCTTCCAGTGTTGAAGTTCACCGAAGCCCAACATAAATTCAAGTTAAATTCTATATCAAAATTTAGGTCTATAGATCAACTTTAAGTTAAAGTTGGTTTCATTATTTCATTAACACAAATAGTAAATGAAATATTAAATTATTTGACCATGACATAACGGGGAGATAGACCGACAGATTACCAGATTTGTTGAGATAATCGTCAAAAATATATAAACTTTGGGGAGATGGCTATTGTCGACTTTTTAATATATTTGATTACCTGTTTAAATATTTTCATGGTTTCAATAAATTTAACAAATAAAATTATACTCTTTCCTTGTTGTTCTTTGATGCCTGGTGCTAATATTAATAATAGCCTTTAATATCAAGTGTATATTGGTTCAATGGTCAGATATTCATTTTCCATTTGAGGTTCTTAAGTCATACACACATGATTTAGATTTATTGCGGATACATCCATTATTAGTATTATTGTTATTGAAATCCATTCCAATTTAAGGTTATATAAGACTTTATCATATCTTTGATCACAAAAGTCAGTTATTGATGTTCACTGATTAAATGTTTTTCTGCGTATTTGGGTTTATATAATAAAAGCTAATATTTTTAATTTTGATATACTTAAAAACTTAATTCCACTTAGGAAAGAACATACGTATACTAATATTAGAATACATGCGTAAAATACATTTAGTGCATATAAAATAAGAATAAATCATAAACAAGCACTAATTAACTATGTAACTTAATTAATTTAGAATATGCATATACATAATATCAATCATTTAACTGCGGTTGGGTGTGTGTCTGTTGTGTGGATGTCTATGCGTATAAGTTGCAAGCCAATACAAGGGATTCAATCGTTTTATTCAGGAGCGCTAAAGAGGAAGCATAAATGACAGAATCATATATATTTATTTTATATATATAAAAATATACACATACAAATTTACCTAGCAAACTTATCCTATACATTAAAAAAGGGGTAACTTTATCGTTTATTTAAAGAGAAATTAACTTAATCTAAAGTTTAATAAGTATTGAAGTTAGAAATACTTAGGTTAATCGATTAAAAATACAAAAACATATAAATATTATCTATATTTTAAATATATGTACTTACGATAGTATCTTAGGCAACTTTCTGGTAGGTACTGAAGTAATTAATTGACCCCAGACAAGTGTTCCAATTCCGAAGAAAATACACCAGAGCCATTGATCGAGGGACAAAGCTTTTGTCGAGAAAGCCATTTTTCCGTATTGAATAATAATAACCTACAATTCAAATAGTAAGTACTTAAAAAAATTATAATTTCAAATCTAAATTCACATACCTGTGATATCATTGTAAATATCCATATGGTGTAAAATATTGGATTGGTAAAGAGTCCTTCAACCACGTTACGTTGTCCATGAATTTTTCTGGCATTTATCTCATTGAATAGAGTCATCATGACGAAAGTGTTAAAGATTATTGTAAAATGTTGGGTTGGCCCTGCATTTAGATCCTGTCCACGGCCTGACTCGATATCAAGAATTAAGTCGCCTTTTATAAAGATGTACATTACCATTATTTCATATAATATTTGTAGAGATATATTTTGCTTACCGACGAAGAGCAGTCCAAAAATAATTACCAATTGGTACAGAGCCTGTCCCAATATATTTTTCATCATTGTGCGGGATATAAGGGGTTTTGTGCGTCCATAAGGTTTACGTAACAAAAGATCAGGCGTTGGAACTTCCGTAGCTAATGCAAGAGATGCAAGTGTATCCATAATAAGATTGACCCATAACATTTGTACTGCCTGGAATGCAAAGCAAATATATTATCTCTCTTCTCAATACCAGTTAGTTTTTCGTGTTATAATTTCCTATATAAATGATAATCGATAATATAAACGAAAAAAGAAATCGAAGATAGTAAACTAAATACGTAAAATTGTATACGTACGTTTTATTCAAAATTATGACTTACTTTAAGCGGCGAATCCTGTATCGCACAAGCACCAATAAATGCAACAATAACAGCGACAACGTTCACTGTTAATTGAAATTGCAAAAACTTTGCTATCGAGTCATAAACATTACGACCCCACATAACAGCTTTGACAATGCTACTAAAATTATCGTCGGTGAGTATAATATCGGATGCTTCCTTAGCGACATCTGTACCGGCAATGCCCATTGCAAATCCAACATCGGCCTTCTTAAGGGCAGGTCCATCGTTTGTTCCATCACCTGTAACGGCTACTACTTCTCGATTGTCCGTCACAGTACTATCGATCATTCCTTAAGAAATAATTCCAATAATTAACTAAATGAATTCATTTCTGTTGTGTATTTGCAAACCTTTGACGAGAGTATATTTGTCGGTAGGTGATGAGCGAGCCAGCACTCGCAGTTTTGGCCAAACTTTGTCAATTAGATGTTGTTGAATCTATAATACAAAAAAAATAAATAATATAAATTCCAAACTACATATAGCCACAAAACTTACATCTCCATTACTATCGCGTATACGTCTATTGAATTCTTTACCCTCCAATATTAGGAAATCATCATTTGGTCGTAAAATGCCACATTTGCTGGCAATCGAACGAGCTGTATTTATATTATCACCCGTAACCATTCTAACCGTAATGCCTGCACGTTGACATTTACGGATGGCATCAGGTACTTCAGGCCGGACGGGATCTTCAATTCCAACAACACACAGACAGGTTAAATTTGACATAATATTCTCTTCATCATCCCAATTCGGTTCACCATCAATGTGAACCTCATTGATGGCCGCTTTTCCAGGCACAAAATCGCGATAGGCAACAGAAATGGTGCGCAGTCCATCACATGCCATGGGTTCAATTACTTCACGGATTAGACGCTCCTGCATGTCCCGTGTGAACTTCTCTAATGTGCCTTCATGACCATAAATAAAAGCGCATCTGTAAATTTATGAAAATCCCTTTTAATAAAACTAGTCCTGTAATATAATTTAGTATATACAAACTTTTTCATTATGATCTCAGAAGCACCCTTTGTGTACAGTCGGTAGCCACCATTGGGTCTTGGAATAACTGTTCCCATGCTTTTACGTACAGAGTTGAAGGTATAAACACGTGTAAATCTATCCTCCGGTATTTCATCGCGTATTGATTGATATTTCACGCCCAATCCTTGAACAAATCCCAAAAGAGCGCATTCAGTTTTGTTACCCAATTGAATTGGCAAGTCGGTCGGATTTTTGGCAGCCTGCAAAGCGGTTTAGAACAACACTAATGTCATATAAAATAATTGAAAGTAACAATTATTGAAATGTTACCATTATATTAGAGGTATACGCTGAATTCACAGATATACCCATTGTAATTAAATTGCCGACATGCTGAGGTATATCTGCGAGAGTTGGCAGCACCTTACATAGTTTTTCGCATATGTAGGATTGTACAACGGTCATCCTATTTGTCGTCAGCGTACCAGTCTTATCTGAGCAAATCGCTGTAGCATTACCCATAGTTTCACAAGCATCTAAATGCCGCACCAAGTTATTATCTTTCATCATTTTCTATAAATGTACAGACATTAATGTTACAGTATATTAAATTCAATATAATTAATAAAATCATTTTAAAAAATGTTTATGTCTATAGTTCGACTTATGTCTTAACTATAAATATTAAGTACGGGAGATTTATATTTAAAATATTCACATACCTTCACTGAATAGGCCAAAGATAGCGTTACAGCCAAAGGAAGTCCCTCAGGCACTGCGACGACTAATACTGTAACACCGATAATCAAATGCTTGACCAAGTTATTGGCATAAGTGTTCTTCCAGGGCTTTTTATCAAGAACGAACGTATTAACACAGAATTGAATAATGAGAATAATAACTGTGAGGACAGCTATGGTGGAGCCAGCATAGCCAATTTGTATGGCCAATTTAGTCAGTTTGGCCTGCAGCACAGACTTCTCCTTCTTGTGTCCAGTTTCAGCCGTAGACGTTGAAGCTTGCTGTACGTGATTCCCATCCGATTCCTGTTTAATAGCCTCAGTAGGAACTCGTGTCGACGACGCATGCGAAGGTTCTTTTATGGGAGTACGGCCATCGTTCTCACCTGCATAATCAGCAAAATTACTGTTAAATTTAGTTTATTGACATACATTTATTGATGGCTTATTACTAAACAGCATTGCAGACAATAATACTCTTTATTAATTATCTAAAGAATTAAAGGATTTCATTTCATAAATAATTTAAAAATGTACAAAATGTTAGTGCGAATCATTAACAATTTGTTTTTTTTTTGTTTTTATATTTATAACAGAGTTACTAGAACACCCAGATTAGATTGTCCGAGTACCATTATAATGTATATTACTCCTTTTTAATGTATACTGTTATGCGGACTTACAATATTTGTCAATTTCATGATATAAAAAGAAAAATGAAAGTATGACAACTATTTGTAACTGTTTAAGTGATTCACCTGTCAGGCTTTTGCTCTTTTGCTTGTTCGCCTTTTTAGCTTCTGATTTAGTTTTTCAAACAAGGATCAATCCAGTTTTATGTAGATAAATATGATTAATTTGTTTTTTTTCATTCGATTTGCAATTTTTTTTTTTTTTATTTTTTTATTGTTTTGGTGTTGGTTGTGGTGGTTTTGGTTGGTTTGGTTTATTGGTTGGTTGGTTGATTGGTTGGTTGATTGGTTGGTTGATTGGTTGGTTGGTTGGTTTTTTTTTTATATTGAGGTAGATGAAGGAGTTCAAAGATGGGTCAATCAATTCACATCATGCAATTCACGTATGACATTTGGAATATGAAAAAATAAAAATAAAACACAAACAATATATAATTAAAGATTATTGGAAGAAGAATTCTTATTAGATTAACGTACATCTGTGTATATGAGTTTAAATTTATTTCTGATAAGCTTCTCTTATATTTTGCCTTTATATATAAATACTACATATGTACATATGTACATATTATTAAATTATTAGCATTAGCTGATTTGTTCTTACTTTACAGTCTGTAAATTAAAGCTTTTCAATAAAACATATCGTAAATAAAGAACATAACTTTTCGTTAATAAGAATCTAAAACCAGTTGAACGACTGACTAGGAGTATCGTTCCTGAACTGCTTTCACAAAATAAGTTCAATAGTTAATTTTCAAATTAAATTGAACTCAACTCTAGTGTATATATAAAGATGTTTTTTGCACAAAAAAGACAAAACATACCCTTCTTCATTTTTTTAATTTCAGCTTCCTGCTCGTCAACTGCTGCTCCGAGCAAAGTGAAAATTATGCCGGCCTGGGAATTGACGCCAACAGCAGTTACTACCATTTTACCGCTACCCTCCATAACATGTGTTCCAGACAAAACCATTGGATCAGAATCTGCACCTTTTTTTACATGATCCGATTCTCCAGTCAGTGAAGATTCATCTACCTAAGGAAACAAAACACAAATCGGAACAGAATATTCATTAGTTTTATATTTTTATTTTTATATTTATACCGGACTTACCTTTAAGTCGTTGCTTTGTATAAGGCATCCATCGGCAGGTAAGAGATCGCCATATTTGATCTGAGCAATATCGCCAACAAGAATATCACCAACCGATATTTGGCATACCTCTCCGCCACGTATAACGGAAAATTTGTGCTCGCCTTCGATACGGTTTTGTAGACCTCGGAATTGTCGCTCTTTTGAATAATCATTGAAGGCAGTCACTATAACAACCACAATGACCGATATAAGAATAGCCAAACCCTCGATCCATCCATGATGTTCATCTTCTTCTTGCAGCAGAGCTGTTGATGGAATTGTATTTTAGTTAATGGTATGTAAAACGTTTATTATTCTTACGCGCATCCTCGTCGGCGGGTTTATAAAATGATAGACCCAGTGATACTAATGCAGCTACCTCCAAAATAATAAGTGTCACATCTTGAAGCGCCTCCCAGACTAGCGTTAAAAATGTTTTTGGGGGTTTCGGTGGTATAACATTTGAGCCAAACGTTTCACGTCTATGCTCCTCATCAGCTTTTGACCCGCTAAGGCCTATTAATAAAAAGAACAAAAAAATAACTAGAAATAGTAATTAATCCGATTTTGAAATTAATCTTACCTTCATTTGGGGATGTGTACAACTTTTTGCATAGTTCGTGAATTCCACCCAGTTCACTTATTTTAGTTACACCTTCCCTTCCGCGATGCTCCATGAGTTCGCGTAATTGCTTAAGTGATACCCCATATTGCGCCGGTCTTCCATCTATTGTGGCCATTGGTTATAATATCTATATCAGATTTATTTATCTATTATAAATTTTTCAACTTTTCAATTTTTGTTTTTATATAACATTATAAATATTTCCCCTAAAAAAGAAAATTCACATTAAATGTAATGAATTTCTTGGATTTTATATTTATGTATATTTTATATAGCTCAATAGGAAATTTAAGCAACTTCTTAATAAATGTGTGAATTATTTTGGCAATGTATCTACTTTTAATTTAATATCTTTTCGAAAACTATGGATATCATAATTCATATATGGAAAGCGTTTTTCAAAGCTGTTGAGAATTTCGCCAAATATATGATAAAGTGTGTGTCTGTGTATTTATATAGTTGAATATAATTAGATTTTTTGTCTAGAATTATTTGTCCCTGTGCCATTGTTGTCTGCACTCAAACACGCGACTTCTGAACGTCTCGTATATGTATACACGCATACACACACAGACTTATTTGCATATAGTGGCTGTTTAGTTTCAGAATTTTTGTACATCTGTAGCATCTGTATTTCGAAAATAAAACAACTTTGCGCCTGGGCAAAAGCAAATGTTGAGCAATAACGAGCGAGAGTTTCCATCAAAGAGCGATTGAATTTTGCTGTCGACCTTAGAGAAAACAAGTGAGAGTGCTTTAGTTGGTTTGTGCCCGACTAAGAGATACCGTAACCCTACCTTTTTCAAATGTTTCAAGCAAACACATTCTCAGCTTACATTTTATAACAAAAACTATCCCCCATTACACATAATGCGGGTGTTTCTGTTGTATATTATTATTTTCCTTACATATATATATATAGACACTTAAAAATATACATATGTACATACATTTTAAGCTGGTAAGTACTTGATAAGGTTATGTGTACATTTATATGTGCCTGTGGTTTACCACTATTTAAGATAAGACTTAAATGAGGCAAGCAATGACGTCTTTCAAAAAGATTATGACGCAAAATTATTCCATCCAAAATTGGAATTAACCGGCTCTTGACCGCATTGCTGATATTATTTTCTAGAATATCTAAATCAATCACTGATAACTGATATCACAAAGGCGCGGTAAAAAATACTCTAATTATTTCTGTCATTGAAAAATGTAGAATTAGTTATTTTAAATGGGTTATTGTTTTTGACTACAAAATAAAACAAATGTAAATGTATTATTTATTTAACCAAATTCTTAGCCTTGTGCATCATGAATTAAGTATGATTAAAATTCTCAAAAAACAACTTAAATATACATTTAATTTTTTATATACATTTTTTTTTATTTATGACGTCATATAAATAAAATATTAGAGACTTGTCATCTCGTCTTAACTTTATTATTTACTTATAATTCCTTTATCACGATCTTGATTTAAGTTTACTTTGAGCAAGTTAGCATACTTTTATCAATACCAAATATATACACTTATAAAATCTTAATTTAGATAAAGTACTAACCAAAATATTATATAAATTGAGAAATGCGGGCTTAGAAGACTTCCTTTTGCCTAAAACATAATGCTACAAGCTCACTAGAATCGTTTTTTTATATCCTTTGCCCATTAAAAATGGGTTAACAGGGTATAATATTTTTGTTAAAATGTATGTAACAGTCAGAAGGAAGCGCGACAGACCAAAAGTATATATATTTTTGGTCAACATCAACAGCCGTGTTGATTCAGCGCTGACCGTCAGTCCGTATGTATAAACACGTCGATCTCAGCAAAGTAGGTTCTCCTACATGCATGCGCATATCAATAACTATTTCCGTTAAAACTTATTTTTAAAGATTAAAAGTTGCGGTTCAAAATATATATATTGTTTAGTGTAATTAACAAATTCAAATAATTTCAATAGCATCGGATAAACAAAAAAGTTATAGCCTCGCAATGCTCGTACAATTTTAGTCGCAAGCGGGTATATCTTGGTCGAGAACAGTCAACCAGAGTTTTCTTATTTTTTTTCTTTGTCATTACAAATGTAACTATTACACTCTGTTAAGGTTTGGCTCAAATAAACACACCCTCCCGAGCAAACGAACTGGAGCATAGACATGTGCGGGAGAGAGTGGCGAGAGAGAGCGCTTATGACTGGCAGCCACATAAAAACTTGCACACACCCGCACATGCGCTGTATAAACGCTTGTCTTTACTCGGCTGTGCTAAGTTCGCTTCGATCAAGTTTTCCACACATACATACGGACACACACAGATGACTACCTTACCATCTCAATTTTCAGCTTAGAGCACATATTACGTCATATACATATCACACAGATTTGAAGTACATTCATATGTACGTATGTATGTACAAAGTATTGACATTCCAAAATATTTTTACGTCGCAACTCCCACTTTTCAAGTCAAATAAAATTGCAGTAGCGACGAAGAAATGCATATCTACCTATAATTATTATTATTGATTTTGTTGCTTTTTTCTTCTAATTTTTTTTTATCACCCTCCCAAGATGACAACTGAGCCAGCTGGTGGATAACGGCAGTCACAGACCTCGGAATGATATCATTTTTCTACATACATTTGCAACTTTTCTACATTTGCATATATATATGTATGTGTATGTATCCAATATAATGGACATTTGTATGCTCACAAATTTTTATGCATTAACATGTTTAGAGATGTGTGATTTATTAACCATCAGAAACATTTTTGTATTGCTTTCCATTAAACACTTTGAAACATACATTTGATTAATTATTATCTTAACTTTTCGAACTTTAATAGTTTCGATAATAAAATGATGGATGGGTGTTGCCACGCGATTTAAGAACAACTGATGAAGTGATACAGACAGGCAGAAGAATCTACCACCACGAACACAGCGCGAGTAAATTATTACAAATGCAATTAAATTAAATAGTAGTAAACGGTATTTATATTATATATGTATTGTCCTTTCTCAACAAATTTAGAAATACACTCGTTACCAAAATTGCTGGTATTTTATTTTTGCCAACACAACGAATAACTGGTATGGTATACACAAATCGACAATGTGACCAAATCTTGCAAGCGAAAATACACTCAAAGTCAACAAGGTTCGATATTTTACAAAGTCGACTTATTTTTATGTTTTAGCATATTGTCAATTTTTCGTTTGCTGTAACTGATGCTAGAATATTTTAATATTTATCATATCTTATATATTTTACACTTCACATTTTTTTTTAAAATTGATTAATGATTAAAAAACATATTTTTACTGATGAAAGTGACAAATCATATTCTTCCAAGTCGGGTTTTGTGTCCTTTAATTTAATAATTATTCTATGATTATGTCGAAACACATTTATGTATTTCAAAATGTAGTATTTAACACATTTCAAAAATACATTTAAAAGTTTTTTTACCTTAAGACCGAAAACAGTCAATAATATTGGAATTAATATTACGTTCACCAACTAAGTAATTTAGAATACTGTTCGCTGATGTCAAAGAAACCGTCCTATTTATAGCCTCTATGAAGTCCGTTTCTGTATAGTTATCTGATGTGAAAGAACAGGTAGTCAAGATATTTGTCCTGCTTATCGCAGTGCTGAAGAATTATCAGTCGTATGTTTGACTTGATTACGTTAGCACTGCGGCGTTGCCTCTACCAGAGTGATAAGCTCATTAAGAGCACAATATCATTTTAACAATGCGTATATTAACAGATGTGTTTGCATCCATTGATGAATTTTTCATACTAGCGGGTGTTATCCGGCGTTTTCCGACTTCAATTTTGTTTTTATTTATCCAATTTTTTATTTTGTATCCATAATCATATATTCGAAATAGTGTACGAACCATAAAATTACGTAATGTTTATTACAGCTTCTAAAACATATATTCACAAACATATACAAAGATAATTCTATGTCAGTTTGCAATCAGTTTTGAGTCCGTTCTGTAACAATTTTATATAAATTATAGAAGCAACAATTTCTCACCCAACGAAATCGTTCAGAATTTAACCTGTATGAGCAATGTAAGGCGTAGAGAATTCTTTGACACTTCTCGATAAAAAAAAAAAACTTAATTTAAGTGTTATGCGTTTATCATAATATAATTTCTATTTATTTGTAACTTTTCAATCGTAAGGAGTAAATGAATTTATTGAGACACTTTGTCAAACTAGCATACTTTAGGGCATGAGAAAAATCTATTTCGATTACTCTTGTGAAATTTTATATCATTTTTCTGCATGAACTTAAATTAAAACTATCGATAAGAGGACAGCACAAGAATCGTGTTCCATCCATCATAACTAAGCAGCTGTTCCTATGTTTACCATTCACAAAATATTAGTTTTGTAATTAAAAGGCATGCGATATGTGAAGTGTGAATAATGCGACAAAGACCTGATTAATTTATGAGTCCAAATGCATGAAAAATACGATTTGAAATGTATTAAATGCTCAGAATGGTATCGATAACAAGTTTTATAGCAATAAGCTATTCATAGATACACGTATAATAATGTTACATAGAGGTACACAAAACTACTTATCGCAGTTAAATAAATTGTAATCATCGATACATCGATAATTTAATAAAAATTTTGATAATAGCATCCCTGAATATATACGTCGAGCCAATTCGGATCCCTTCTTGCGACAGTTTCCTATGTGTGCGTCGTTGTCGTTTTCTTCGGCTTTTTTTTTTGCACATTGTGTGTTGGGCTGTTGCATTTTATTCACTAAATTACTTAAAAAACAAAGCACGTAACAATATATATTTGGTACGAGTGCATGGTATAAAAAAAGTAAAGTTAGTTTTAGTTAACTATTTAATATGTGTTATAAAATGATGCTAAAAATTAATATATTTGTAGAGCGTCCATTGGCAGCATTGCCAGACCAACTTAAATTTGCGAGCATACATGTACATACACAGTGCGCACTAAAAGTAATCTAGTTGGTCTTCCTGCGCTCATCATGAAATTTAAAGATTTGTTGTACTTCGTTTTATTTGCAGAATTGACACAGAATTGAAAAAAATGAACTCATGCATTGGAACGGCAAACACTGCATATTGTAAAGAAATATATTAAAGTACATTTCGCATATTTACACGAAAAGTGGTATATACCCTGTAATATGGAAAGCACAGAATTTGCCGGCTCCAATAGCTCTTTGACAGCTGCAGTATCCGAGGAGTTAAACTCTGAACAGATAATACGCTCTGATAGCCAAACTTCTGGCTTGAACTGCTTGGCACGCATTGACATGGAGCTGGACGCATATCAGACGGAGGGAATCAATCAAAACTCTGCCAACAATCAGACAGGATTTCGTTGGAAGCGCGTTCTTAATCCAACTGGTCCGCAACCGCGTCCACGGCATGGCCATCGGGCTATAAATATAAAAGAACTAATGGTTGTTTTTGGCGGCGGAAACGAAGGAATTGTCGACGAGTTGCATGTTTATAATACAGGTAGTAAACGTACTTTCAGTTAACTTTAGGAATTACTTTTGAACATTATAGTTTATAATTTTTTCAATTTTCTATCTGTTAATGTTATAGTACCATGTATTATTTAGTAAATCCTAATGAAATGTAGTGTTATATGAAAATATTTTTTGTTGGTAAAGCAAAATAATAAATTTTTATAATTATTTTTTGTATTACAGTGACTAATCAATGGTACGTGCCGGTGTTGAAAGGCGATGTTCCTAATGGTTGTGCCGCATACGGATTTGTTGTGGAAGGAACTCGGATGTTTGTCTTTGGCGGCATGATTGAATATGGGAAATATTCCAATGAACTTTACGAGCTGCAAGCAACCAAATGGGAGTGGAGGAAAATGTATCCTGAGTCTCCGGACAACGGAACTTCGCCTTGTCCTCGCCTCGGTCACAGCTTTACAATGGTGGGCGAAAAAATTTTTCTTTTTGGCGGATTAGCAAATGAATCGGATGATCCTAAAAATAATATTCCAAAGTAGGTAGCACTATTCAACCGATATATTATATGTATTAATACACCATTGTAATTTACAAGCTATATAATATGACTTGTAAATATTTTCAGACTGATTCCATCAAGAAAATAGATTGTAACGCATTTTTCATAATACGTTAAAATTAAACTTAAAAAACATTTTTAATCATTTGTTTTACATAGATATCTGAATGATTTGTATATATTGGATACGCGTGGAGTGCACAGTCACAATGGCAAATGGATAATTCCTAAAACATTTGGGGATAGTCCTCCTCCTCGTGAGTCCCACACAGGAATTTCGTTTAAAAGCAATGATACGGGAAAGTTAAGCTTACTTGTTTACGGCGGAATGAGTGGCTGTCGTTTGGGCGATTTATGGTTACTTGATACAGGTTTTTTTAAACACTTATAACCTCAATTTGAAACAAACAATATCATCCATTCGAATTGCAGATTCCATGACTTGGGAAAAACCTCGCACTAGAGGCCAAGCTCCATTACCTCGTTCTCTGCACAGCTCAACAATGATTGCCAATAAGATGTATGTTTTTGGTGGATGGGTTCCATTAGTGATCAACGACTCGAAGGCGACCACTGAGCGAGAATGGAAGTGCACAAACACGCTGGCCGTACTCGATTTAGGTACCTTAATTCTAAGTAATACATAAATATAAACAACTGAAGATTTTCAATGCATCTGTGAATGATATAATGCATTCGTTTATGAACGATATCATTTCGATAAACAATATATGGCATCAAACTGATCAGTTTCTACCATGTCGTTCATATCCGAGTAAATAAATTGAACTTAAAATTAAATGAATTTATCAAATTAAACTAGACAATTAGTTACATTAAAGATCTCTAATTTAGCTATATAATTTTCTTTGCAGATACAATGATTTGGGAGAATGTCACCTTGGATACTGTTGAGGAAAACGTGCCTAGGGCTAGAGCGGGTCATTGCGCCGTTGGTATACAAAGTCGACTGTACGTATGGTCGGGTCGAGACGGTTACCGAAAAGCTTGGAACAACCAGGTTAGGGTGAGATGATCTGTTATCATAATCTTGAATAGTATATAAATAAATTAAACTTAAGTAAGGTAAGGATACATATTTTGTATACAGTCATTCTTGAGAATTGGTAGGTAAATAAATACACAATTTAAAAAAAAATAGATTGAACGATATTGGTTAAGCTCACTTTATATAAATGCTTTTTAATCTTGTATGTTTTATCACTTAGGTCTGTTGTAAGGATTTATGGTATCTAGAAGTAACAAAGCCTCTTTATGCTGTTAAAGTTGCTCTAGTGCGTGCGTCTACACACGCTCTGGAACTTTCCTGGACAGCTACAACCTTTGCCGCTGCTTATGTGCTACAAATACAAAAGATCGAGCAAGCTCCAACAATAGGCAGCACTAAGCAAACACAGAGTCAGAGTCAGACCCTAGTTCAACAGCCGACAACAATGGCTAATGGTGCAGACAGCACGCCTCTTATTGCTTCTGCTGCACTTAAATTTGAGAAGAATCCAATTTCTGTGCTACATTTAGCTGGTAGAAATACTACAGCGGTTACATCTGTCAAGTCAACGTTAAATCAATCTCCGGCTGTTTTTGTCGCCCAATCCCAGACGCAAGCCAAGTCTTCAGTGTCCACTTCCTCGACTACAAATCCTACTTCAGCAACAGTTACTGTCCAGCCACAACTATCGATCATAAGCAGTACTCCATCTGTAATGAACACATCGGTAAACAGCAACAGCAGCAGCAGCAGTGGCGGAGTATTGCAAAAGTTACGGGCTAATGCATCCACTGCCAAGACATCAATTGCTACTAACTTTTCTACTGCAACAAATTCTTCAGCTGATGGACACAACGTTGCAGTTCGAGTAGCAAACACTACCGTCCCATCCACTGGCATAGTTCTTACCTCGCAGTCAACAGGCGGAGCGTTGCGCCTAATTCCGGGTGTCTCGACCAGCACGGCGGGCCAAACATTACGCTTAGCTTCTACGTATAGCAACAATGCAAGCGGTTCTAATGCTACTACTATATTTAAAGCTACCCAGCCGAGTGGTACACTTCAGACGACCTCCCCGGCTGCAACGACAACTGCGTCGCTTGGGGGCAAACAGTATTTCATACAAAAACCACTCACACTCGCCCCCAATGTCCAACTGCAATTTGTAAAGACTAGCAGCGGAGGAATGACAGTCCAAACATTACCTAAAGTCAACTTTAATATAGCCAAGAGCGGTGCTCAGGGTCAGGCCATATCTATTGGCAATCAGCAGCTGAGCTCTGCATCTACACACATACAGGTGAGCGATCGTGTGTTAACCATCAAGATAAAAATTGATTTAAGGAATTTTTTTTAAGCCAAAAGAAAGAAAGCAATGGTCAGATTTGTTAGGCTTTCATAGACATTTGAAATGCTATTTTGATATGAATACTTCATAATTATATACATATACCAAAATTAGTGACGTAATTAATCTTTTAAAATACTTTATGAAGAAGACTAGCTCCTTCTCGGTCGAGAGAGATCGACCAGACGAACAGCAGTCGATATGGATATTGATCTTTAACTAAAATAGAGATGATATGGTTAAAATAATTGGGATTGCGTGCAAAATATCAGATTGCCATTTTATGCAATTAAAATAATATAACCCAGCTCCCCGTATCTTTTGCTGTTGCTATGTTTGAACGTATCGTTTTTGGATATCATCCCCCATTTTTATTTAAATTAAAAACAAATGAATCAATTTTAAAGATAAAGATAAAGAGGTATACGGATTTTGTAGCATTTACAGGTCTCGAATTCTATTCAGATCACGTAGTAAACAACAAAGCTTTATCCAACCCGGTATTATAACTCACTCTGTTTTCTTCCCTATAAGATTGCGCCGGGAAACCAAAGTGTGCAGCCAAAGACAGTAATGGCTTCTGGAACAACTTTAATGGCAACATCGACATCCACATCGGCTTCTACCACTGGACAAGGTGCGGCAATTCAACAATCTTCGCATCAGCCGAAACCCATTGTTTCCGGAAATGTTTTAAAGCTTGTTTCCCCTCATACCATGGCTGGTGGCAAACTAATTATGAAGAATTCAAATATTTTGCAAGTGGGCAAAGTTACGCCCAATGTAATAAGCGGCAAGCCCGCATTTGTAATCACAAACAAGCAGGGTGCTCAGATAGGTAATCAGCAAATAATTATTGTAACAACTGGGTCAAGTTTACGTACCTTGCCGGCTAACTCTGTGATGACTAGTGCAGGCAGCTCCACGGCTGGCACAAGCATAGTAAGCATAGTTGGTTCGACGGGTACTACGGCTACACCCATAGCTGTATCCGGACAGCAGCGAACTTTGTTGTCCGGTCAAGGCAGTGTGAAGATGGTACGGAATATACAAGGTGGCACAGGAGCTGCAGCTGGACGACCTATTACGTTAACATTGCCGTCGTCAACGTCTTCCGTTACCACAACTCAACACAAACTGCAACAAAAAACAGCCGTTTATATAGGCGGCAAACCGGTAACCGTAATGAGTGCCAACAGCGGTATAAGTTCACCCGGTGCCAGCTCCACCAATAAATTGGTCATGTTACCAGGTACAACGACTGCTCGAAAAGGATTTGTTAACATTTTTAATGCGGGTGCTGGCGGCGGTTCAGGAGGACAACGCACTTTGACATTATCCACACGACCCGCGCCTATTAAGACGACAACCGTACAACTTAAGGATAAGGATAGCAGCGCTGTTGAGGCAGCTGTTACTATTGCCACAATATCAGAATCCGATCCCATGGACGACATCATTGAGCAGCTGGATGGTGCGGATGACCTACTAAAACCGCAAACAAACGAAGCACCCGATACGGAAGATATTAACGATGACGATGCTGCAGCTACATCAACATCAGCAACAGCTTCCGCATTAATTCAGAATCGGCCTTTGTTGAACATATTGTCTGATGCACAAGAAACAGAAATTCAATTACCGGAGTCCGTGGACGAAATTTCGGGTGTCAGCAGTACGACGGATGTGCCAAAAAGCACAGATACAAATATCGGAACTTCCCAACTCGAAGCAAATGTAAATTTTAATACTTTTAATTGTTACTTCTCGTTTAAGTAGTGAAAAGAGTTTATTGATTTTGTCCTATGTCTGTGTGTCTGTCCGTCATTATTTCAATATTTTAAATGAACTCTGTAGATAAAATGTTTGAGAATATATAATCTGTAAAATTATCTTTACAATTTAAGCTAATTTGATTATCAATGTTAAGTCGATTTACTGCGCAACATTTAATTTTGATTTTTGTTTGCTTGCAGTCCGGTTTTCTTGCTACAGTAACAACAACTGGATCAGATTGCAATCAGCCAACGGCTTCTGAGACTGAGGCTGCAAATATATTAACTACCATTAAATCAGGTGACAGTTTAGGCACCGGTAGTTTATTCAAAGATCCAGCAATATCGACCACAAGCGAATCGGATGTGGACGAAAGCCTTTTAACGATTCGCTCTCTCAGGCAACATCATCAAATAGGTTCGTTACACCTCTAAAGTTTCATTTACGAGAGATTTTTAATACCTTATTTTTAATTCATAGTCGACGGCTCTCATTTGGAGGCTTTAGCATCGGCAGCTGTGATGCAAGCGGCCACCGCATCCGCGGATTCCTGTCTATCAAGAAGCCTTCTCGATGGATCATCACCTGTTCAGCTTAACGAACTCCAAAAATCAATGGAACAATCAAAGTGCTGCAACGACAGCAATGTAAGTGATACCAAAATCATATAACAGAAGAGGTCGTGGCAGTCTGATTTTTAATTAATTTATTACTATACATTTATATTAAATTTTAAGTCTCGTAGACAGACAGGCTGCCACTCCGTTGTCTGTTTGTTAATGAATGATTTCGATTTTAATAGTTTTTTTTTTTCAAGTATAACTTAAAGTATCGAGGACCTGAAGATTTTATTTGTTGTATATAGATAATAATAATAATAATAATCTCTTAGGTGTCCGCCACAGCAAGTAATACAATTGATGACAATGATAAATGGCATACGGTGGGAATATTCAAGGAGCTTTCCCATACCGTAACTAGCTATATCGACTATAAACACTTTAGGGAGGCACAACTAGAACATTTTGATACCGACAATTTGCCCGATTTAGCGCAATATCCGCGTATAAGCTTGGATCCAGGCACAGCATATCGGTTTCGTTTGGCCGCTCTAAATACATGTGGGCGTGGCGAATGGGGAGAGGTTGGTTTATATATATATCCAAATTACAGCGGATATACTATATTAACAAACTTAAATATTGCAGATCTCCAGTTTTAAGACGTGTTTACCTGGTTTTCCCGGTGCTCCTTCGGCCATAAAAATATCGAAAGACATCAAAGAGGGTGCACATTTGACATGGGAGCCGCCACCGGCGCAAAAGACCAAGGAAATAGTTGAATACTCGGTTTACCTCGCCGTCAAACCCACCACGAAAGATAAGGTTTCATCGCCCCAATTGGCATTTGTCCGGGTTTATGTGGGTGCAGCTAATCAATGTACAGTGCCCAACGCTTCGCTGTCCAATGCACATGTCGATTGTTCTAATAAGCCAGCTATTATCTTTCGCATTGCGGCCCGCAATCAAAAGGGCTACGGGCCGGCCACACAAGTCAGATGGCTGCAAGGTATGTGGCTTTAATTTGATCCCCTTCATAAACTACAGATTTGATTTCTCGATATACAGATCCGACAACGACGAAGTTGCCAGGCGCTTCAAATATGAGTAACTTAAAGCGTACCCAGGAAAAGACTGGCGCATCTTCTACAAGCAGCTATAGTTCACCGCAGAAACGTGCACGCAACACGGGATTGCAGGGCATAGAATAGGTATCCATATAGATATATAAGAAGCTTATTGGAAGCTTAAGTTGTACAGTTGTCTTCAGTAAAACCTATTGAAACTTTTTCTGTTTAAAATGCTTCCATTCATTAGGAAGATTAAAACAGCGCGCGCTTAAACGAATTAGATTTTAATTAGTATATACTACTACACACACACATACACCTAGTTTTAAGCCCAGAAAGTCGAAAATAACACACACTCAGCAGTTATATAGTATGCAATTTATCCATTTTGTGAATACAAAAGGAATTCTTAAACATAAGTTTGCGTATAATATATATGTTCCCCAAATAATACTTAAAAAAAAACAAAATAAACATAAAAAAAATACATAAATAATAACAATAGAAACAAAAATGTTTGTTTTTTGTTATAATTTCAATTTCTGTAATATTCCATTCTCGTTGTTAGCTGTAAAACTATTTAAGATCGGCCTCTTATATGGCTCGAATAGGTTAATATGATTTTCAAAATAATGAATACAAGAGTTTTTTGGCGGTTTCATTACACATTATATACTTATGAGTATATACATATTTTTAATTCTTATTGTATTCTCC
Source organism: Drosophila pseudotalamancana (assembly GCA_037075185.1). Lineage (NCBI taxonomy): Eukaryota > Metazoa > Arthropoda > Insecta > Diptera > Drosophilidae > Drosophila > Drosophila pseudotalamancana. Next base: position 103,329 of record JBAMCK010000401.1, on the reverse strand, counting down.
CTTTATACAGATTCAAAATTATGGTTTACATGTTTAAGAATACATAAAAAAGTTGAAATTTATTGCACTTGGGATGAGGGGGAGAACTGAATTTAAAAATGAAATATTTAGTTAATGGCTGAGATATCAAAACAGTTTTTGCATCTCAGTGGGAGAGTAGTATTGTTCAATGTATATACATAAGTACATTTAGCTTGTATTTATTGTGAAATTAGCCAGAACTATAATGAACATTGATGTCAATCATTGCTTAAACTAATAATACGATAATTTCCACAAATTTATTAAAGAATAGAATAATATCTTTGACGAAATCTTCATTTTATATTATATACATTTTGTGAATTTCGAAATGTAACTTGTGGCTTATTTAAGCACAATTTCAGAACATTTAAAAATATTTCTTAGATGATACCCTGTAATCAGTGCAAAAGGGTATAATTTGTAAAAATTACGTAACGGCAGATGGAAATATTTCGAAAATCGACGTAGCCCCATTTAAATAACCGATAGCCGATGAATTTACGATTATTCAACTATACGCATCTCAAGAAAATCTAGTCACTAGAGTTTTGCACGTCATTTGACTGATTAATAATTAATTATTTAGTTCGGTCTTTTGAAACGGTTTTATAGTTTGTCACTAAAAATAAGAAGCGTACAATAATGTATTGTACATGGCATGATTCATTTCGTTGGTATCTGAATTATGTATACACAATGCAAGCACACACTTACACTGAGAACATGAGTAAGCACACATAATGCATTTAGAGCATTTTTTTCTTTATTTTGGCATTTCAGTTTCGCAGATTTCAATTCGTTGTCCGCTTCCACTCGTATGACAAATTCATAATGACAATCACAGATGAATCAGATCTTGGGAATTATAACATATATGTATGTATATATGTCCCGCCGTGGCTAGCGTTCTGTCTGGTACTGTAAGTCGTTGTGACTTCATGAGCTGTGAGGATTTTGCTGCTGCTGCTGCTCCTGCTGTTGCGTCTGCGTCTGCGCTTGCGGATGTGGATGCGGATTCGGGTGGCAATGCTGTGTTTGATTTGCATTCGTATTCGATTGGAAACGATGCGGCGATGAGTGCAATTCACTGCTATTCAATTGCCTTTGCTGCTGCGCTGCTGATTCGCTTTTGATTGAGTCGCCAGCGTTGGAAGGCGTCGCATTGACGTTGCCACCATTCGTAGCGACTACTGAAGCTGCTAGACGAAACGCAGCCTCAGTGTGAGAGCGCAATATGGCCTCTGCCTGCTGGTGCATTCGCAACGCCGTCTCCGGATGTGGATGGGAATGTGACGTTGCCGACGCCGAGGACGATGACACCTGCTGCGAACTGGGCGCTACGGCGTGCTGTGAATAGTTGGATGCCTGATGGTGTTGATGATGCAGCGCCTCCATTTGGTGCATGGCGCCCAGTCCAGAATCCAAGGAACCGCGCATCATGCTCATCATAACGGACGACGTGTCCGTCTGCATCTGTAGGCTAGGAACGTTTATGGTTGGGGAGCGTCGCGTGCTATCCACATTACCCGAATGACTCTGCTGGCTGCCGATGGGCGAGAGCAGTGGCAAATGAGGCAGTTGCTGCTGATGCACTGTCTGGTGTTGATGTTGTTGATGATGCTGCGAATGCTGCTGTTGCTGGTTCTGCACTTGGTGCAGCTGGTGCTCGCCGGCCTAAGAGAGAGAGAGCAAGCCAAAAAGAAATTGTTGTGATTCTGTATTTTGTTTTTGAAAGGAATGTAGACAAAAGAACAAGAAAACCACTTTTCTTTTCTTAAATCTCTACCTGCCCACACAAGAGCATACGCATGCCAAAATTGGTGACTCGGCGTTTATTATCCCATATTCCGTATCCAAAATGTGTGTCTGCTTTAGCTGAATATGTATTTGTAGTAAGTTTGATGATTCTTGCTCTTCAAAAAATAAAACGTATAATCGGCAACAAGCAAACGGAAAGAGTTTTCGATTATCGAAAAAAAGCTCTACCTGATATAGGAGAAACTACATGTACATATTTCAATACTCTAGCACATGGACAGGGCTTAATCGACTTGGCTGTTAATTCGATGAAAAATATATGAACTTAATGGGGACTGCCACTCCTCTTTTACGGGGACATTACACATCTGTACAAAAACATCCCTGTTAACTCAATAACTCAGAAGGCGAAATCGGCGAGTTAATGCTGATGCACGTACCGGCGAAAATAAAGTTTGGTAACAGGGATATAAGAAAGTTTAAGAAACGTCGGCTCTTACCTGCTGCTGATGATTTGCGGGATTGTTCATGCGCATTGCGGCGGCCAAGTTAACGACGGCGGCCTGGACAACTGCGCTGCCTGGGCCCGCAGAAACACCATCTATGACGCTGTCCTGAGATCGGGAACTGGCCGAGGCGGCCACCGCTGCGGCGGCGGCTGACGCAGCAGCCATTAGGGACATTCGGTTGGCATGGAGCTCGGCGTCCATACTGTATTGGCTTGAACTGGGCAGACGAAGTTCGTTCAAATTGATTTTGTTGGAGTTGCAGTTGTTGTTGTTGTTGCTAATGCTATTGTTGTTATTATTAATGTTATTGTTTTGATTGCTATTTTCGTTCTCGCTCAGGCCTTGGTCCAGGTCCTGATCTGACGTGGAGGAAGAGGACAGGCGTCCATTGGACGAACACTCCGAGTTAGCCGACGGCGATGGACACAATGAGTTAGACCCACCAGGTGTTACTCCCAATGGCATCATACTAGTTGAATCTCGGATCCCGCTGTTTGTCGAGGAGGCTGCCAATGTTGCTGCCAATAAGGATTCGCGTTCCCGTTGCTCCGCTGCTGCTCGGGACTGAAATATATCATTATGCTTAGTCCTTATGTAAGATGCATTCAAAATTTTAATTTCAATTATATACCAGAACATACTGCGCTGCAAACTGATGTTTGGGATCCATGCGCATGTGGTCCATGTGAGTGAGAAGACCTATAATCAAATAAAATATCGTACTTGAGTGATTTATTTCAAGAGATTCAGATTACACGACATCATAAGTTAGTAAAATCTAGTCCTATAAAGATTCTCTGAGCACGTCCCAGTATTCAAACGGAGACCCTATCAATAAGTCAATATAATGGAGGATACCGTCAGCCCGTTAGATTTAAGCTAGAAGAACCTAACAGTAAGTCAGAATTAATCGACGATTCCCGACTAGGAGATACATGTCGAGGAAACAAGATTAGGAATCTTTGCGTGAGTCAGTTAGTCAAGCAGTACAAACGCTCTTATATACACATGCATATAGACGTTTCACTAACCGTTCTCATGAGTAAAAACTGCCTGGCAAACAGAGCAGGGCCACATGCGCAGGCTGCTCGTTAGTTGGGAGGTCTCGGCGTGGCAAGCCAGGTGTTTTCGCAAGGAGCCTTCGTTGACGTAGTGCTTGCCGCACACAGGACAGGGGTGATTCGCCGTCCTTCGTTTGCCGAGAAAGGTGTCGTTCACACTGGATCCGCTGGTGGTCGATGGCTGGGCGCAGCTTAGCTCGGATGTACATTGTGCTGCAAGTGAAACGCCGGCGTTGGGTATCGCGTCCCCGAATTGAGATGCTACGATAATGAGAGAATCCGTAAACACAATGATCTAAAACTTGACCGACTGGTTAACTCTTCTTACGGGGCTCGCTGGGTGGTGGCGTCTTCTCCTTGTGCACATGCTTCATGTGATCCATAAGCGCCTCGGTGCCGAGGAAGAGCTTGTGGCATACCGGACACGAGGTCGCATTAGGTCCACCAATGAGTGCCGCATGCTGCTGCAAGACACCAAGATGCAGCTGTAGCTCCTGAGATTGAGGCGATGTGGGTTGTCATGATGTGTGCATTGAAAAAATTGGATGGCGATGGAAGTGCGTTTAGCAACGGACGAAAGCACAAAAGATGTTGAGGCCGAGTTTTAAAATTAAATTAACGCTATGAATTTGCGAAACGATGCGCGTGCATGTCGATGCATTACCCCAAAGAACGGAGTGACTCACCTTGGATGTATGCGTGCGCAGGCTGGACTCTGTGGCAAATCCTTTTCCACAGATATTGCAATGGAAGGGCCGGTTTTTGGCCCGCTCCACCTGGGCGTCATGGTTACGTAAATGCTGTTGCAGATTGGACAACTGGATGAAAGCTCGACCACAGTCCGGCAAATGACATTTGTACGGTCGCTCACCTTTAAGGGTTTAATAATCGGTGATATACACAATAAGATACTACAGGTATAGTTATAACCTATGCATTTCAAAGTGAATTTTAAGCAAGGGTGGAAAATACTAATGGAAAATATTAAACATTTCCGAACAGTATAAAATTTTTTTTCGAGTTAAGTGTTGCTAAAATAAAGCAATTACCCGAATATAATACAAATCGTCACGGAGAAATACCAATAAATATAATTCTTAAAATATAAGGAAATGATAATTCTTTTGTATAGCCGCCAACCGGCTGACAAGATTCACAGAATAAAATCAGTGTATCACGCAATGTATTCCATTTGCTAATTATGTTTCTTACCAAGCTTAATTTAAAGACGCGATTACAAAATAAAGTATTTAAATGTTGAGAACGGGTTTTTAGAAGGGTAGCAATTTATAAGAAAATTGAAAAATAACAATGAGAAAACTGTGGTGGAATAAGCTCGATTAACAGATACCCTAATGAAGTAAAGCTAAACTTTAAACTTTAAAAGTAAGAATTTCCCGACTAATTGGGATATGGAAAATATAGAAATGTGTGATTTCTTTATCTTGATTAGCTTGAAGTTTCGAGATCTTGATATGTATGATATATCTTTTAAATACTAAAACGTATTATTGTTAACAAGCAAATGGAAAAATTTATCGAGTTTGAGAGTTGCTGAGATCGAAGCGTTCAAACATACGGATAGACCGACGGACAGATAGACGGGCGAATAGACTCTTTCTGCCTGTTACACACTATGTAAAAAAAGCATTATATTTATTGATTTTTAATGCTTTAGGGTGTCAAAAAACAATTGAAGCATGCAATAAAAAATGCAAATAGATCTTATTGTACACAATAATTTGTGTTCTGTCACACAAAATAAAATTTAACTAAAATTTTGTTTAAGGACTTTTCTTATAGTAGTTGACTGGAACATATCCTTTGAAGAAAAAGTAACAGGCTTAAATGGTCTTAAATGTGAACATAACCAAAAGCACTCGAAGACTCGAACATCTTAACATCTAGAACCGGAGAGACAGAACTTTAATTGACTGATTGACTTCATTTTAACAAGATTAAAAAGTAAGCGCTCGAAAATGATGTCGGACAACAGAAAGGGCAGTCGGTGGAGAATCCTTTTAGGGTCGACACATCGCAGCAGTTGCACTTTCGCGCTCATTAGGAAGAGACTGCTTTAAAAACTTGCAATTACGTGTTTCAGATTGGCTAGAAAATTAATTTCATTTGAACGCGCAATTAAATGAAAAAGTGGAAAGCGGGAACGGGCACAAGAAAGGTGCAGGACCAAAAGGACTAAACCGTTTAAGCTACTTAGAGCCACTTTGCCGGCAAGCGACACCTACTTCTAAATGCAAATAAATAGGAACAAAGTGCAGTCCTGGATAGAAGAAAGTGCGGTCGCGAGTTGAATTCCTTGGAGCCAACTCCGTTACCGGCTACCTCCGTTACCCGTTACTCATAGCCTTCCACTTCACACCTAGCTACTCACAATGTCGTCTTCTTTACTATTTGGCCAAGCACTTAAAGCGCCTTAAAGTATGCAATACGTGCTCGTCAACAAATTCCGTGACTCGCGCCTCTGCGGCTCTTTTGCTTATCAAAAGTGAATGGGTTGAAGGGGGTTGAAGGGGGTTGCAGGGGTTGAAGGCTGAAGCAAAGCACTGGAAGTGTAGCTATGACCGTGGCTAGCTGCTTAATAGCCTCTCCATTATCTGTGTTGATGTTAAGGCTGCCTGATTCGGATGCGGATGCTGATGGTGATGTTGGTCGCCCGTTTAGTCTAGCAGATCGCGCGACAACAGACCATTAGCCATTGCATTGTTTAATTACCTAGATGGGAATGCAGAGGAGTAAGGTCCCAAGGCCAAGTTATACATTAACACACAACAGATAAAAATACGCTCAACGCTTATGGATTCCGAAAAAAATCTTATGAAACTGATTTTAGATCTATTTATTCGGGAAATGTTTAATCTTGATATTAATTATTGTAGTATTTTGTATTTTAACTTATTTAAGTAAGCAATTCTCGAGTTTTTCCCTGATTATCGATATGCATACGACAATGATTACCACTATCATCATCATGATGATCTCCAGGTAATTAAGATATATATAAAATATCTTGTGTAGACGAAGAAATATGGATCAGAGCTGCCTCGTCTTGACTGAAGAAACAAAACACCCTGTTGCAAGGCATAATAACGGTACACACATACACATACATATTTAGCTGAAGGTCGTCGAGTTGTCGGCTTCGGCAGGGTGCAAACTGGTTTTTAATTAAAGCGTATTTGATTTCTGTTTTCAGCATCAAGAAAAGGAGGGATATGAATGGTAAATGAAATAAGAAACTATGCATAAAACGGTAAAAAAAGAATATAATTGTAATGCTGCAATCAGGTGTGAATTAAATGTACTTCAACTAAGAGGAAGATTCTGAGCAAACAATGTGAGACGCTTTGTAAAAAAGACGCAGCTTTCAATGCGGCTAATGACGACGAATTTTTTCTGTTGTCTAGACCCCATCCCTATATTCCCATGCCGATCCATAGTTATGCCTGCATGTATATTTCTATTCCTATTCCTGTTCCGTTCCGTTCCCATTCCCGTTCCCATTCCCACTCCCATTCCCATAGGTATTTTTACTGGGCTGCAGGCACATCTGGTGCCCGAAAAAGTCGCGACGAAAAGCACTCAAAGTTTATTTAATTATCATTGTCATTTTGTCACTTTGTCATTTTGCAATTTTGTCATTCTGTCATTCTCCTTCATCCGAACTCTTAACGGTATACGTAATAAAAATATTTGTCGTGCGCCGGACAACGATTTGGCCAAATGCAATGCAGCAAAAAGTGTAGAGTGATGAAAAGAGGCTGTGAGAGAGAGAGAGCCAGAGAGCACCGTGAGCAGAAACAACATATTTTGCAGCACTTTTAACTATTGGTTGATTGACATGTTAATGAATCAGTTGCTCTCACATTAATAGGTTAGGTATTTTTTTATAGTACAAATTTATATATATATATTAATGGTAGAAATAAATATACTGCAATCAACGTGTACTTTAAGTAAATCGTCCCAAGGGTTTAAAATATTGGGTTAAGCAATGGTAAAAAATGAATTTATCCCACAGTATGATGCAAGGCTTGGCGTCTGTTTTAATTTATCACAAGAATGGAACATTTTCATCAGCGTTGTAATTATGAGAAAGAACAAGAAGAAAAAAATTAATAAGCTGAGGATATGAAATCAAGCCTTGACTTGCGGAAATGCAAATTGTAAATTTAAAAAAAATGCAAATTGGAAGTCAAGCAAAATCCTTTAATATCTGTAATATGTATTACAGTCCTTCAATTCTTCTTTAAAATGTGTTCAATACGGCAGAATGAGAGAGAGAGAGAGGGGAGAGCAAGGAATAAAGTTGAATTGGACACAAAGGTTATTTATTAACTTTTGAGTTTTTATTAAGAGTTTTAAATGAAACATAAAGAATTAGTTTATTATTATTATTGGATATACGAGATGTACCCATCATGATGTATATATTAGAAATGGATTAGCAAGATGTAATTTATAAATTTGAAGAAGATGAACACAGATGAACATACACGTTAAAAAAAACGTTCCTTTTGGAAACCCCGTAACCTGACTTTAAACTATTCTCGAGGATATATGTAATATATAGTTGCAATAGCTTCGAACACAGTCATCAAGGACTTATGTAATATTTAGTTGTAATAGCTGGGAGCACTTACCAGTGTGGAGGCGCGTATGTTGTTGGACGTGGGAGAGTTGCTTAAATCTACGATCACAATAGGAGCACTTGTATGGTTTCTCCCCGGTGTGGACGCGAATGTGTTGCACCAGCTGGTGGTTGCTGGAAAAGCTCTTCATGCACTGCTGGCACTGGTGCGGCTTGGTCTCTCCTCCTCCGGGTGTCGTGCCCCCGCCCCCCATGCTAGCCGTGCCGGCCACACCCAGTCCGACTCGAGGAATCTGCTGTTGGATTTGCTGCATGGCGCTCTTGTGCATGAAAAGCTGGAAGATTCGAACAGAACGGCACACATTGGTTACAAGCGATCGATCGGCCTTAATCAGAAATCGCTATGTTGCAATATAATTTGAATTGTATATCGATATTGTTTTTAATAAAGTCAATTCTTCACATGATTTTTCTTTAAAATTTTGGGTGCACAATTCGCTAAGTCGGCTGCTCTATTTATAAATATCGGAACAATTGTTAAGGTTAAGCTTCAATATGGAATCAATCTGTACTACAAATATACTAAATATGTTGTGTGACTATTGGCAGCTACCTTCATACACAAAATGCTAGCGAGTCTTACCTGTAGCTTCGTTTTATATATGTGACAACTATTAATATTCTTTTATTTTAATCTTTATTTTACCATTTTTTGTTTTGAGTGTTTTTTTTTTAACTGTTTATAAAAATGTGTACAGTTGCATGTCGTACAACTCGAAAACAAGTCAGCAAAACAGTTTTGGCTTTTTTTCGATTTTTTCCTCTTCTAAAATACACATATATCTATACCATATATTTATGCATAACCCGATTGTAATTAAAACCGAAAATCCAATGCTCTATCAAAACATTAAAGACTATATATAGAATATATATATATAGGTATATACAAAATAAATTATATATACTTAATAAATATATATTTATTTATATAAATTTATTAACATTTTTTTAATGCAATTCAGACCTTTTTATTTATATATGGACTAACGGGCGTAAGTGGGAAACAATTCGTGAAGAATTTTAATAGTTTACATATTAATATATGTAAGTATGTGTATTTGTATGCTTCGCATTCTGCAAGCGAATTAAACATCGTATATATGGAATCGTGATTTTTGGATCGTGCCAACAAAAACTTTTTGCTGATTTTTATAAAATTTACTGTGACGAAAAAAAATGATAAAAGAGAGTCTGAAGTAATCGGAAGGCCTCTGGCTTGCCCAATTAATAAAGGTCGCGGATAGAGTCTTTATCAATTTAAAAAAAAATCAAACCTCGAAAATGTTTTTAAATATATATATATATATATATATATATATATATATATATATATATATATATATGTAATACAATAAACTAAAACTTCTTATTTATTGTATTAAAATGCAACTTAAAGATTTCAATTTTAACTTAAAGCAAGTAAGAAAACTCTATTTAGGTATATATGGACTAGGATCCTGTTACAAAAGAGCTCACGCACGGACATGTATTTCAAAATTATTAATATTCGAACTAACTGAAATTCCCGGCATTTGTTAATGGCACTACAATGAGTATGTCTTTCCAAACACAGCTGTCTAACAATCAAAATGAGATTTTATTTTCAGATTTTTGGGGAAACTGAAAAGTATCCAAAATTTGAACAGTACAAAATGTGGGTCTGCTTCAGGAGAATATATTTATATATTCCAACAGCCAAGAGTTGAAAGAGTTTTTAAAACAGTGCAGCAAATTCGATCTGCGCGAGTCATAGGAGAACTAACATATAATTTCAATTCTCTAGCTCCTATAGATGCTGAGATTGATGCTTTAATACTCACGGACGGTCGGACGGACGGTTGGACGGTTTTGGTTTTGGGATCCCTGCCTTTTTCTGTTTGTTACAAACATATTCACAAGTACATTGTTTCCTGTTGTCCATTTAAAATATACCGTATACAAAATCAAATGCAAACCAGGTGTCAAATCTAAATAAAAAACTTTACAAAAAGATAAATGAATAATATTAATAAATAATGTAATATATATTTGTATTTTAAAAGAAAAATTTATTTACAATATGGATAATGGCCAAATTAGTTTTTAAAATAACGTTATATAATCATTTGAGGGTAAAATACTTCTGATATTTTTAATATACGTATTATATTGCCCTCTAGTAAAACTTAGGAGAGAGAAAACATAAGAGAAGAGAGAAAAATGCAGTTAGGTATGTCCAGCCCTCACAATACTCCCACACCGATAAGCACCTTTGAAATCCACAAGAAATATGGAGGTATGTAGGTGCGCGCAGAAGGACGAGGAAGAGCAAAGGGCGAGGAAAAGGTAGGGGCTGAGGCAGTGAACGAAGGCGATAGTGTTGGTAAAGTCTGTCTGGCAAGCAGGCGGGCTGGCAGTCGACAACCCGCGTGCGGTCTTCTCTCTGGTTGGTTGGTCGCCAACAGTTTGTTTGCACCGCCGCCGATTCGCTGCTGTTGCTGGTGCTGGTGCTCGTCATTTGGCCGAGACTCTTTGCCAGTGCTGCACTTTTTATATTCATTTAGTGCCACAGTCCGGCCCCTTCGTTCCTTCACTCCTGCCACCTTCGTCCTTCGTCCTTCGTCCTTCGTCCTTTTTTGAATCGCATAAAAATGGCGAGCTGCCCAGCCACTAGCCCAGCCAACGGCAGTTCTGCGAATCGCCGGGCAAATGAAATTGCGATAATAGAACAGTTATGTGTGTGTCTGTGTATGTGCTTGTACAAGTGAGAGTGAGTATGGGTGCCTACTCAGGAGGGGTAAAGAGAAATGTGAATATGGATGCGAAGTGGACGAGGGTCAGTGGCTGACGGTCGTTGTACAGGAGAAGTGCGACTAGCCGAACACAGGATTCCTAAAAGTACACACACACTCAGAGAGTCACAGCGACACTGAGCATATAGGTATATAAAATGCATTTATATGTATGTATGTATCTGTACCTATGTATGTATATATCGCTGCATTCCACTCATAATTAAAAAGTGAGACTCATTCCAGAGATAAGCAACTAAGATAAAACAAGATTTTAAATGAAATAAAAAACGTTTAAGATACAGTTCTATATATTTATATAAATTTACTATTTAGAAAGCTGGGAAGAGAATTGTGGGTATATATATTATTGTATATATATTTTTTGCAATTATCACTTGAAGTCAAATGCAGATATTCGTCTGACAAATAATTATTATGAAGCATATCTGTTCTTAAATAACAATAGAAATAAATAATTATAACTTATAATAAATATAATTAAAATATATCAATTTACTTCATTTATAATTTAATCCTAAACATATTACTTTAATCGAAGCGCCTTAGCCTGTACATTAAAATGGTTTTTGGCTGTTGTAGCACATTGTTTGCTCCACTGTGCAAAAATATGTATTTAAATTATATACCGACACTATGTACCAACTACTGAATAACTGTGTGAATACATACAATTGTGTGTGTTTATGTGTGCGTGCATCGTGCAAGTGCATATAATTTTTTTTAAATTTCTTTTGCTCATTTTTAACAGTTCTCTTATTCCATGTTACCGTAGTGTATTTCGTTCTTGTTTTTTTTCTAATTCTTGAACAAACGCATGAGGGAAGAGGGAGGGGTTGTAAAGGATGGGAAGGGGGCTCTACGCCAATGAATATCTACGGCTGGCCTCGTGTACTCCTTCTGCGGTGTCTCTCTCTCTGTATATGTGATTGTGTGATTGTGTGTCTGTGAGAGGGTGTGTGCGTGTGTGAGTTGCTTAAGGGTAAGATTTGAAGAGCGTTGGGAGGAGGGTAGTCGGTAACCGGTAACCGGTAACCGTATGCCGCTCCTAGTAGAAAAAGAACGAAGCAAAAAAAAGGAAAGAAAAAAAGACAGTGGTCGAAATCGAGCAAAATGAAAATGGTCGCAAAAAATTCTTGCTTGGTCTTGGGGTGGTGAACGAAACAAAATGTGTGTGCATGTCTACTGATGTTTTTCTTCTAGTTTCCACAAACCTTGAGGGTGAAACAAACCCAGACACACACACGCCCACACATGCCCACACACACACACGCTACACAAACACACCAACACATGCTGACAGTCAGGTAATCCGTTCTTTTAGTCTCTGCGTCCTTCGGCATCTTCATGAGCTTTACTTAATACGAATATATGTACATGCGTACACATACACATGCACATACATGTTATGCGCGGCTGGTTTTTTGATTCTTCGTGAACGACAGTGCACCCCGCTTGGATTTTGTTATTGTTAACAATTCGCAATTGTCTTGCGATGGCGTCTCAGCACTTCTTTTCTTCTTTTAAATTTTTTTTGGATTTTACTAGAAAATGTGATAAATAATATAAGAATGGAAAAAGATGCCACTTTCGTGATCAGAATTACAGGTGTCTCAAGCAAAACTGTGGTCATGGATCAGGGTGATCTACATTTACTAACCTATCGAAAATTAAGTTTTTTATTTGATCTATAAATTAAATTTATCTATGACTCATCCTAATAATGTGAGTTATCACCCTGCAAGCAGATAAGAATTGTGCAGTAAAGTTGTTGAGTGTTGGCGAAGGCATACATACTACACACACGCACACACGCACACACAGGCATAAAGCAAATTGCAAATTTTTGTTGCGACTCAATGTGTCTGCATGTGTGAGTGTAGTTCATGTGGGTGAGTGTGTGTGCTTGAGGGCATGTGCCCAGAGGGTTGTTCACTGTATTCTAAATTATGAACTTACCGCCGAAGTTTTAAAGTTTTACGAAAAAGCAACAAAAATCGAGCTAATTCAAAATTTGAAATAAAAAACATAAAATATCGAAATTTACGAAAATCATGTTTATTGAGTAAAAGAAAGCACAGTAAGCACTTACAATTGGCGATCAAAAATTAATGCTTGGATAGGAAATTATAACGGTTTGTTCTATGCTAAAAAGTAACTTAAAATAACTCATAAATCTCATAAATCTGTGTGCGTGTATAGCTAGTGTATTTCACTATTCAATTAAGTCCCGCCTTGCATAATTCTTCATGTTAAAGTTGTTCTTCAAATTAAAGTTACAGTAGCCGTAACTCAAATATTTGAAATGTAATCAAAATTTGTTATAAAAATCATTTATCAGAATTTGAAGCGCGATCTTTTTCTCAGCTCCTATAAATAGGAAAGTAAGAAACATCTTTTAGGACAGTTTATAATATATACAGATCTTTCTTACTTTTCATCTTATCATGAATCCCATATTTAAAAGTGAAAATCATATTGTATTATTTCTTGTTTTCTTAATATATAAATAGATGTAGTAAATGTGAGATATGTATAGGTATGTATGTGCATGTACATGTGGGTTTCGTGTCTTCAACGTGGAAGAGTACTATACACAACGGAAGAGATGCCAACTCACTCGTTGCAGGGTCGACCAACATTCTTCTAGGGTGCGTTCACTGATCGCGGCTGCACTACTCGACCTCGAAAGCTGAAGCTGTAACGGTAAAACCAGAGATAATTATCAATTAATAGAGCGTTACGGTTTATAAAGTAGGAAAAGGAACGGATTGAGAGAACTGCTTCATTCATCATAGTCTATAGATACACATCGATATAATATGGAAATATCTGTTTGTGAATAATACAAATATGACTACGGCTATGAATTTGACACAGTTCTGACTCGATCTCTCGGGAGAGTTCCAGAGATTGGATTGGATCGGATTGGACTAGAGACTAAGAGTTACGAATCAAGGATAATTATAAGGTATGTTAGACTTGTTTATTAAAAAAATAACATTACGTGCGTTTCTACATTCGCCAGGTGGCAAACGATATTCGGTTAGTCGGCTTACAAAGATTTACTATATAAGTTTACTATATAATTAACAGTACGATTCTTTTTTTTTTTTGCTCACACGAAACCTGAACTAAAAGAAAAACAGAATCAAAACAAATAATAATAATTATAATAATAGGAACTAGGATTGGGATTGAGTTATGTGCGACCCGACTTCGAACTCAAAATTTCAATATAAATTATCTCTATGTATGTACACATGTGCTCATCTTTCAGAGATGTATGTGTAAAACAGTATTAAAATCAGAGAGAGCTGGAAAAATGTTAAAACTTAATTCGATAGAGTTTTTTAACTTAAATTAAACTTGAAGACTTATCATTTTTGAGAATTGGTTTTTTTTCTCTTTAAGATTTGCTATTTTAATAGGTCCGACGCGAAACGAAAACGAAAAAGAACTTCGTGAGAGCAATTTAGAAACAAAGAAAAAATAAATCAAAAACAAAACAAAGGGAAAACGAGAGAAAACAAATTCGTGGCTTATTTTAAATTTGGGAGATTTTTCAATTCAAAAGAAAATTACATCGTGCTCGTTTTCACAGTCAAGAGTCATATTTATAAAAAGTTCAATTCGATTAAAAATCAAAGCAAACGTAACGGTGAAGACAAATATGTTTATTTATTTCTGTCGCGCGCGCTTCTTTCTTTAGTTATATTCTGTTGTTGTTCTCGCTTATATGCATGTACGTGTTTGTGTGAGTGAAGATGCACATGTGTGTGTCGAGTCGGATTGGACACTTGAGTAACGGACACTTTAATGGACCAGCACCAACAGCTCTTGCGGTGTCCTTGCCAAATTATTTGTTTGTTTACTTATTTTTGCGGAGCTCACGTATGTATGTGTGAGTGTGAGTGTGTGTATGTGGCATAACTGCTTTTTCATTTTTGTATATCTCTGTTTATCAACATGACTGTCCATATGTGTGCATGTGTGCGGGTGTGCGTGTGTGAAGCTTGCTGTCGGAACCGGCTTAAGCACCAGCCGGCGATTAGAGTGGGGCACTGAACTTTTCCGATTATTGGAGCGATTATTCTTGGTGCATTCTCCGATACTAAAAATAGTATGACTTTTATCGCGACCGTCTATTTGCACGGACAACCCGTTTATTTCGATATTTCACTTTAGGAGGACGCACGAATCACACAACCTCACGGCCCGATGTCCTTTGAACTTCTGCCGGCAGACGTTTCGCCTTATCCATAAACGGGATACTAGTCGCAACGTCTTATTCTGTCGTCGTCGTCGTCGTCGTCGTCGTTGTCGACGACGTCAGCGGCTCTGCTCTGGGTCCGTTACTTGCGTCAAGTGGTGTTTCTCTTTCTAACTTGCCGCTGTCTGTGTGCTTTGGTGTGTGTGTGGCCGTACTACTATTGCTTTCTTCAAGAAATTATGCGCGAGATACATTCACAAAAAAAACACACACAAAGCATAAAGGAGAAGAAAACAAATGAGTCTCTCTCTTTCTCGCCCTCTAAATGTGGCGAGGAAAAGTATGGAAAAAACAGAACAGCAGTAGCCGCGAACGCAAGAACAGGAATAACGATTGTGTGTGTGTGTGTGTGTGTGTGTGTGAGTGAGTAAGTGAGTGTTTTGTGTTTGCATGAGTAGTGGTATAAAACTAAACTTGCGTTCACTCACACTCTAAAAAGAACCCACAGATTAAATTCCACCCCAGCCACAAAACTCACACAGGGCACTCACACTTACACAAACTCACTCTCACACACACACAACAGCAAAAAAGGAGGAGAAATAGACAACGCAAAACGTTTATGAATTGGGGTTACTTGAGGAAAAAGACACCTAAAAAACTAAGCAGGCGTTAAGAATTTTGTCCCTTTCTCATGCACTCCCTCTCTCACTCGCTCTTATGCTCACGCTCTCCTGTTTTAGTCAAAAACATAATTGAAATTTTGTCATTAGAGGAGAAATTTCCGCTAGCATATTCACCGCGAAAGGAAAAGCAAAATTCAAGACCAAATTCAATTGCATAGTATACAGAACTATCAGACATGATTCAACGATTCAATGTCTAGATCCGTTTAAACGGAGAGCGGAAATACCGAAAAGCTTCATTATATTTCCCCTCTTTATCGTCCACCCATTTCTTGAGATTCCTCCGTTCGTTGAGCTTTTGCCTTCTAAACTCAAAACGAAAGGGGTAGATGTTGCAGCCATATGAAGGTTTGAATGGGGAATTCATATTTGTGCACGAATGGGAAATTCATGAGAACTGCTCTCTTTGTGCATGCTTCTCTTAAGTCGGACGGACTCTAGCAGAACTAATTCCCTTTAAAGGCTTATAAAGAGGGTCTCAATCGCATTATCACAAAATAATTTATACTCTTGCTTCATTTCTTATCTTTTGTTTGGCATTTAATAATGGTTCCTTATTTCCGGCAACTGAAGTAAACTTTCTTGTGGCACATATCATATATAACTATATATTTTTTATATAGCATACAAAATATAGTTGAAGAAGGTTACTTACTGAAGTAACTATAAAAAATGTATTCTCAGAATTTGTTTGTTATTTGACTATAGAATCAAGAAAATAAAATTAGAAACTCTTCGAATTTGGAGAAGTGGATTTTAAATAATTTAAAAAGTTGCCCTATAGTCATATAGAAACAAAATATGTACACATATACTTTTTTTGGTTCTTGCAACTTGGAAGTTAGCATATACGATCCTAAATCTATAACTAACTCTTTTTTTTTTTTTTGTTAACAAGGTAAGATTATCAACTTTTATATTAATTATATCTATAAAGACATATACAAATACGTATATATATATACAAATTTATAAAATCTGTAGAAATCTATGCATCCCCTGAAAATCTACACCGACATACCTGAATTTCGTTGGCAAGTTTTTCATTGTTGTACTTAATATCGGGCGTGGAACTGCCGCCAGAGGGTGTAATTGAGTGCTGCGGCGACTGCTGATCCTTGGAGAGCAGCGGACTATGCGGCGGATGCTGAGGAGCATGCTGTAAAGGATGCTGCGGATGTTGTGGATGTTGCGGATGCTGTGGATGTTGGGGGAGTGGTGACTGCTGAGGATGTGGATGCTGTGGATGCTGTTCACTGGTTCCAGTTCCTCCAAAGAATCTAGTTCCGTACGGTTGCTCCGATTGCTGCGGACGTGACTCCTCAGAATGTGGCTGGCCGAGCTCCTGCTTGGCCTTGACTGGGACACTACCACCGGAGTTGTGGGACTGAGGATGCTCCTGCTGGTCAGCAGGTGTCGCACCTGAGCTGTTGTTCAATGCGGTCGACTTAAGATGCGCAGCAGCGGCTGCGGCGGCAGCGGCATTGAACAACAGATGATGATTGCTGCTGGACACCGACTGCGGCGCTCCGAAGGATTCATGTCCATAGCATTGCTCCACGTGCGCCTGTGGCTGCTGCTGCACCTGGTTAGACAGCTGGCCCGCCACCTCCAACTTGGTTATCAAAGGCAGGTGATTATTATTGTTTGCAGTCTCCTGCGGATGTGGATGCGGATGCGTATGCGATTGTTGCTGCTGATGCTGCTGCTGATGCTGTTGCTGCTGCTGCTGCTGCTGCTGCTGCTGCTGCTGTTGGTGTAAAGCGAAAGGCGCACGCGCTTGCTGCCAGAAGTCAGCGGCGTCCATTTTGAACATTGGTAATGCAATTTTGCTGCGCGGGATCGGCCCCGACTGTTGCTCCCGTTCCGGTATCGGTTCCGGCTGGACTCTGCCTAAGTCGTTGGTGAACTGCTGCTGCAGCCAATTGTCGACCTTCGTTTGCGATCGGAGGATCTGATCTTGCAGACCCAGGGCGAAGGATTTTTTCCAAGCAGCTAAATGAAAGAGATCCAAAAGGAAATTTAACCATAGACACTATAAATTATTTATAAAAATATACATACGTATATTATAATTAACCACAGACACTATACATTATTTATAAAAATATACATACTAATATACATATAATAAACATATATTTTAAATTTAGGTGAAGAGTCATCATTGAAACTATCTTAAATTTCACAGAGGACTAAAGACTCAGGAAAAGCATAACATCCACAACCTAGCCTGAGATTCTAGTCCGAACACCGAACCCTCACATATATAATAGATATTTATTAATATTTAGGATAAGAGATCCTTTCTATATTTATTTTATATATCATAGATATTTGACAATAGGATATGATATCCTATACTATATATTTCCTGTAAAAGTTATGCTATATACATTGCATTTCTTTTTCCTCAGTACTTACAAATATATCTTCATAATTACTTATGGTGATTTGGAGAACAAGAAAAATAAAAAACCTAATATATTTTATCTATGAAAAAACTATAAAAACTAAAAAATGTATAGTTATAGTAGTTTTTAATTGGCTAATTATGTATTCAATGTATAAAGTAAATCATTTTGTAATTTCCTGCACTTAAAACACATTTAAGGTATATTTTATTGTATTTGTTTTGCCTCAACAAGAATAAAAGAAAATTTAAGTTTATTTAAATTTTACATAATAAGTTTTAGATAATATTCAATGTTTAATTGTCGATGGAGTTTAACTAATTCCACAGTTGAAATAAAAAAAAAATATTTACTTTATTTATTTAACATATTTATAATGCTTCAGTCGAACTTTATTTTTTTAACCATCATACAAATTGTTTTCATTCAATGACAAATATATTGTAGCAAATGAAGTTGGAAATTCCATATATTTTTTTTTTATAAAACGTTTCATTTACTTGTACTTCTTTCATATGTTTCACAAATTATAATAAAATTCTAAATTTAATTTCTTTAAACTTTCTTTTCATAATTTACAACTATTTATTAATTTCAACATTTCGACGTTAAGGATAGTTCATAGCGGAAGTTTTATATTAGATTACAATAAACAAAATAAAATAATACTAATTGCATTCTTACAAAATTATGGACACAAAGTACAATAGTAACTGTCTAATAAATTCATGTATTAAATATAGAATGTGTTTACATTTAATAAAAATCATACTCATAATTTATGGAAATATTTTAACTAAATAATTAAGCAATACAAACAATAAATAGATAATAGCTCCGATATGAACTAGTTAACCGATTTCCCAGATCTGCCAAAGGGGCGGGGCAACATACTCGAATCGGATCTCGTATCTGACAGATCAAGATTTGCGGTTTATCTTGAGATCTGGCGACCTAATCTGCGGCCAGCGATTACCGAAGAGGAACATGTTGGACACTTGGAGTAAGAAATGTAAAAACCACGCACTTGCTTTCCTTGGCCACGCCAAACACTGTTTACACCCTAGTTCCAGAGATAAGGATAACCTAGCGGCGCGCGAGTCATTGAAAAACTAATTTTGTCGCTGCCTCGAACAAGTATAAATATGAATGTCGCTGTCGCTGAGGGTTCAGGCAGGACACATCTCGCCTGCTTAGAAATAGAACTTGGGTAAAAGCACAGCCAACAAAAGCAGCAACAACAGCAGCTAAGGCAGCAGCAACGGTAAAAGCAAAAGCGAGCCGCGTACTCGTACGTCGACAGCGGCAGAGCAAAGTAAGTCAAACGTCTTCGTAACCTGTTCCGCACATCTTCGGTAGCGTCTTCGTGCCAACGCCAACAACAACATAGCAACGCAGCAACGCAGCAACGCCAACGACAAGATTTTGGCTCACGTGCGTCCTCTCTTAACTTTGCTCTTGCGAGCCGGTTGGCTCTTGCGGCTCGCCACTCAGCACAGAAGTAACTGTTAATGGCAAGGGTAACAGTAACTGCAACTGCTCACATGCTGCTCGACACTCCCGCTCAACTGAATAGGTTTAGCAACTAATTAGGCCCCACTGAGTGGCTTTACCAACCTATTCGAACTTTCCGGTATTCAATGATTCGTCAAAATAAATTATATTAAAATTAAAAAATAAAAAAAAACCAAATTGGCAGGGAAACAGCATATTCATTTCATCTAAAAGGATATTTTAAAATAAAAATAATAAGTTATAAAAATACATACAAATACAATTTATAGAATATCATTTAAGCAAGAATGCATAAATGCCAAATAAAAAACAATAATAAAATAAGTTTTTTTTCATACTTTCTACGAATGCTATGTATTAATATATAATATGTTAAATTAAATAGATTGGAACGCACCGTACAATTGTAAGCATTCCTACACCTTAGGAAACTAGAAAAACCTTGAATGATAGCCAAATCGGATTCATTGGCTTCCGTTTTGAGTTTAGGTTAATTTATTCTTTTGGGATCTCTCTATATTATCTTATTTTTACACACATACGGATTATGTATTTTTATTATTATTATTATTGAAACTAATTTGAACTTAAGGCCGGAATAAGGCACACGTTGCGTTTCGTAATCGCGATATCGTAATTTGATCAATTATTTTAAAATATTATTTTTGTTTCTTTATTTTATATTGTTTCGAGTCTTTTAGAAGTTTGAGTGTTTTTTTTTTTTTTTATTTATTTTTATTTTTTTTTTATTTTTATTTTGTTTTATTTTTATTATATTTCGTTTTCGGTTGTTTTCGTAAATTTATGATCACAATTTGTTTATTTTTTTGGTAAGGGTTCAGGCCAAAAATATCACCCAAATATTAAATATATTCGTCGTATTATACTTTTTGCTTAAAATACATACTTCTATATGCACTTAGGTCAATTTTAGGTTCCATATTGCGTACTTTTTTACATTCACTATATACTTAGTTTGTAAATATTTATAGACTGGAAATAATTCAAATTAACCTAATAGTTAATAAAAAATTACAAAAACTAATCTTTCGCTGTGTCTTAAGACTAGGCTACAGATCTATTTCCAAAGTTATATCTTTTAGCGACTGTTAGTTCAGTAAGAGTCCTCTACAAAGTTGTTTACAGGGTACGGGAATAATATCGACTATTCGACTATTCGACTATTTTGCTCTGAATATTGTGAACTGTATGTGATTTACTTCTATTGTAATGTTATTATATTTATGTCCTGCGCTGTGTGCTAGGGAAGAATGTCTATGTGTATGTGTATGTGTGTTTGACTATTACTAGCTATATGGTAAGTGGTATTCCAAACTGTCTGTTCCGGTGTCAGTGTGTTTCCGATAAGCATTCAATGAAAGTATTTTGATGCTGATCGTCGGACCCCGCTTTATGAAAGTGCTACGATTGGCGGACCTCCTTGCGATCCTTTAACTATTGATTATTGGGTATTATAAAAATCATTTACTTATCTTCTTTTAACCTGAACTTGCCTTCAACTTAGCTTTTCTTTTACTTTCTATTTGAGTTGACTGAAGATTGGATGGGTTCTTCTCTTAACGAATACAGGAATAGAAATTAAAATTGAAATAATAATATATTTGTTGATGGTTTCTTTTTTGTTGTAATGTATTATTTGTTTCATTTGTTTAATTTTGTTGTAGTTTTTTATTTTCGGTGCATTTTTGTCTCTGTTTCAGTTGGGAGTTAAAATTGACTTTTAGTTATCAAAATCGAGAGTTCGTTTCGTTTCGTTAATATATCTTTTAGCTTTGTACTTTTGATTCCAATTTTGCAATACTCTAATAATTTATTAAACAGTTATGTTCACTTTAGTTGATTGAATATTTTGTTTTTGATGTTGTTGTTAAATTGTTGTTGATTTTTGTTTGGTTGGTCTTGACGTCGAAATGGGGATTCGTTTGCATTAATCGTGATGTAAGAAAATAAATAGTTTAACTGTATCCGTTCTATTGCTTTTCAAACTGAATTGTGGTTAAGTTGGCAATGGAGTTCTATTGTTATTTGCGTCAGGTCTGCAAATGTTGGCTTGAAAACGTGTTTGGTCTATTGTTTTTGGTAAAATTATGATGATCTGAAATCAGAATGAGAAAAGGAAAATGCGATCAGTGGGGACTACTTCGAATGTGTGGTTATGTAAAATTGGATGAGAGTTAGGGATACTCTATAAATAAGCGAAATCGTTTTTTTTTTTCAGATTTTCACTATCACTGCTTATTATGAGATATTCACGTTTGAGAAATAAAAATGCTCCGCGAGGTGTAGACGATCCGCTATCGGCTGTTCTACTCCATAGACTATTGCGTTTCTGAATGCTTCGACCAAATAATAGAGAATAAAAATATTGGCTGCTGTTAACTGGAAAATGCGGCGTCGATATACATGCACGCACATATACATACATGGACACATGTAGATGTGGATGTCGATGTGGATGTGCGTTCAGGTCGAGCAGAGTGCAGCAGTCGGTGGGCTTATTATAAGATAAAAATTGTGTGCGATAAACAAAAAGCGCCAGAGACGTCAACGGCGACGGCGACGGCGACGGTAACTGCAACTGCGACGAAGACGACGCCAGCAGTGCAGCCAGCGCCAGCGACTACAGCGTCAGCAGAAGCCGATGTACCTTTTGGATTGGGTCACAAGTGTGGATACCAAAATATCAACTGCAGTGTGATTGTCGAATTTGTTTTGGTTTTTCTTTGGCTTGAATAAATTGCTTGCAATTCAAATTTCTTACATAATGCTAACAGAAAGCTTCTATTTTAACTCGAGTCTAATAGCTTAAGTTCTCAGTTAAGAGGTTCTCTAATATTATTTTTGTATAATAAATGTGAAAAACATTATAATACGAACCCACTGTGGATGGTCAGCAAAATCCACAGCGAGAGCAAAAGCCAACAATTACGGCAGCGGACGCCGACACCGACGACGAAGCTGACGTTGACTGCGGCAGACATGTCGGCAGCTACAGTTGCAGTTGCAGTTGCAGTTGCATATTTGGCAGGCTATGTCCAGCCACATGTCCTGCTCTTATGGAAGGGAGACACAAAAATCGTCTGCCCCATTCCGCACAGTCTCTCTCTCACACACACACACATACACACATACACGCACACACACACACACACACACACACACACACACACACACACACACACACACACACACACACACACACACACATACACGCACACACACACACACACACACGCACGCACGCACGCCACACACACACACACACACACACACACACACACACACACACACACACACACACACACACACACACACACACATATAATTATATATACACACTCACACACAAGCACAAGCAGTGTCAAGTGCAGTTTTGGCCAACGCCAGCGCCAACGCCAAGTTGCATTCGAGTGCAGCGCCTGCTGCACTTTCTACAGTAACAACCCTTATTTGGCCAGCATGCACACCCATCACTCCCAATGGCCCCCAGCCCGCCCTTTTCCCATTGCTCTTCACCCTCTGCTTGCAAATTTGTGCACGATTTAATGTCTATTTCCACGCTCTGTTCCACTCTCGCCTGAGTTCGCTGTCTGCTCGCACTCTTTCGCTCATTCTCTCGCTCTCCCTCTTCCTCTCACTCTCCCTCTCTCCTACTGTCTGGCTGTTTATGTTTATGCACTGCATGTGCATGTGTGTGTGTGTGTGTGTGTGTGTGTGTGTGTGCGTGCACGATGCATTTCCGCTTGTTGCTACGGAGCTGCATTTATGTGCAAATGCAATTCTCCACACACATACATGCGCGCAAACACATATCCACATTTATTTATGCACATATTTATAAATACACGTATAGGTGCATGTGTGTCTGCGGACGAAATGCAGCGAATGTGCAGAGAAAGAGCACTAAGGGTGCGTATACATATATTAATCTATGTATAATTCATTATGTTGTATATACATACATATACATCTTTCTGTGTGTGTGCGTATGAGCGTGCACACATGCAGTACATGCTTAGCGTCCATTTTATCCAGAATTTAGCGTCGGAATCGATTTTCGAATAGCCGGCTAGACACCCAACTTTATTGATTTGTCCACTTTAGCAGACAAACTTCAGACACTAACTGCAGCTAATGAGAAAGCAAGGGACTAACATTGTCCAGTATCGGAAGATCAAGATGCTTCGTCTATAGGGAGTCTATTTCATCGTTACAATAAGAGAATTCACGATTTTAAGTCTATACTCTTTGCCATGCGAAATAAGCTTATCTTAACAGTATTTACAACTGCATTTACTTTATTATTGCAACTACCAAATTTAGAGTCCAGCTACTGATTTCTATCGATATTATGGAAATATATATAAAAACAAAATTATGAATGAAAAAAATAAGAAACAAATATTACATGGATCGCAGGTATACTTAATAATTCCCTATAATTAATTAATTCTCTGTCTTATATATTTGTAGATTTAAATTAATTAATTAGATTTGATGTGTGAGTGTATTATAATATTTATTAAAATAGGCGTCATTCACCAATCGATATCTACCCCTCTCTTCCCCTCTTTCTTTCTCACTCACATTATACATATTTACGTTTATGTATATGCACTCATACATATATATGTAAATTGATGACTTGCATATATACATACACTCAGATACATCTGTGTGTGTGCTTTTATAAGGTTGCGATTCGAAGGATTTGTGGATTGTCCGCAGTATTATCTAGAACCCAGGAAGGGTTCATCTCAAAGTCAATTAACGAGAAACGTAAACCAACAGTAAAAGTGGAGCAACTTTAAAGTCGAGAACGATGCTCAAAAATGATACTTGCAATTCGTTCACGAAGGCAGCTACCAAGGCCAAAACCCTGTGTCAAGGTTGTTGGCAGGGCTGTCTTGCATTTGCCGGCACCTGAAAGCTGTCCCAGTCGGAGACGGAGCCGGAGCCGGAGCCGGACCCGGACCTGGAGTCAGCTTCAGCTTGTTCCCCACTTTGGAGTTCGGGTTGAGACTCCGTTTAAACATCGAGCCGAACAGCTGACCCGTTTAGGCAGTTGCACGACAGCATCAGGAGGAACAAAAGGAGCAGCCACCAGGCGCCGATGCGGGAGCAGAGGACAGAATTAACTCCTTAAGTAAGAAAGTTTTGCTTGTTTTTTTTTTTTTTTAAATTTCGATTAATGAAAACAAAATAAGGAGGAAAGCTAAACACAACTACGATAATTTACTAAAATATTGTATAATTTAGAACTTTATAGTTACATAAAGTATATTTAAAAGAAAATTTATTTATAATTTATTTATATGTACTTATATGTAGATATACAAATTTTAAATTAGGGTCTGGATTGATTTTAGTTTTAAGAAAGAACATTATGACAAAGAATAATAATAATAATCTTATTATCTAATGAATAATACTACTGGATTGTTTTTCAAAATGGTTATTTGAGAATTTCATACTTTTTTAATCAAAACACTAAACGTATTTAATATACATATTTACATAAATTACATATATACTAACGGAAGAACACCCTTGTCCGAATATGTATTGGGAAATTTGAGTTTCTTCTCACTCGCTCCTCCAACGGTTGGTTCGAGCGAAATGGACGCACCGCTCCATTCCTTGTCGTCCTTCTCATACCTGCGTTCCCACCCACACACAAGATGGCGGCGATGAAAATGTATTGTAAATAATCAGTTGCAGCCTGTTCTCGCATCGGCTCTCAGTCTACGCAATTATTTATTCCCGACCAAATGCACTCGCACACACCCCCATCCAAGCTGAATCGAGTCGAAGGGGGAGAAGGTGGATTTTCAGCCGCGAAACTGTTAAATTCCCTATATTCATGTCCATTATTATGTAAATCTGCAATATATAAGTACTCCCCCACAAGGTACCAAATAGTTAAATAGGAATACAATTTTCCATCTATTTACATTTTTTCTTCAATTATATTATTTTTAAATTTCTGCATAAATATAAATTCATGTAATTCCACATTATATTCCAAGCAAATGCTTTTCATTATTGTGGATATATTCCGATAATTTGACTGAATATAGAAATTATACTATCCATTCCACCCGTTCTATATGCAGAGTTGCAGGTATTCAGATATGAGGACAAAGTGAGAATTGAGAAATATTTTTATATCTGTAGTTGGTAGTCCTTCTTATATGAATCAAAACACGGATGCGCCTGCCTTGAGCTGCTGCTTTTTTTTGCTTTGACTCTAAATGCTTCCTTTGCAGATCTTTGACAGCCTGCACAGCCTCGAATTTAGACTGTTTTCCCAATCCAATCGCATTCAAAACCCAAGTCGATGTCGAATTCGATGCTTGGATGGCTCCTGACTGAAACATCACCCATGTGGGCATAATTATTGAAGAGAACCGCTGCAGGACTCTTCTACATACAATTTATTAAAATACACACACACACGTACTCACCCTAACCCTCACACGCTTACAATATAATTGCAAATGGCTAAGTACGTATACAAATTAATGTGCAATAAATACATACACACATATATGTATATATATATATTTTTCCTATATATATAAATGTATATATACGTGTATGTTTACATTTGACAATGTTAATACGAATAAAATATATATACATATGTACATATAAGTATATACACATAAGTACAAACTTATTATAGGCATGGCATTTGCAATTGGCCAGTAGGCTGTACAGAGCGCATATGTGTGTGTGTGTGTGTGTGTGTGTGTGTGTGTGTGTGGGTTTGCACAGAGACACCTATGAACCGCTAAGTGTGTACAGTTGATTTGTATTTGTAAAAATTTTAATTTATATTTATACTCTTTCTGGGTGTGGATTGAAAATCACTTTTACTAGAAATAATTTTAATACCAAATACATCGAAGGCAACTATGAAAATCCGTGTAAATTAAGGATTCAGAATATGCAAAACAAACCTCATTTTAAGTATATCTGCTATTTTCTATCTGACATACATTAGATATAATATGATTATTCATATACTTATATACTTATTATTATTATAAAAACAATAGAGCATACGTATTATTATGAACACATGTGTATTTTAGCTTTCGTACATACTCTGATGTATGTTTGTTTGAATAATGCAGGTGGGAGAGGCAGGTTATGTACATATATATCCATAATACATGCAATAGTCGCAGACACATATATATTTTCTGCGTATATATTATATATGTATTACATAACATACATAACAATACAATTTATTGTTAATGCATTCTGATTACCCAGCGCCTCGCTCTCTGCCGTAAAATTAGCTTCTAATGCGACTGTCCAATATTATATGTAATGTCCATAAGTATATATAAAGGCATGTTTTATGTTAACAAGGATACAAATTTTGCCTGGAACAAGCCTCATTATTGAAGAAAACGTAAAGAAGAAAAGCACAGCCAAATGATTACTTAAAACCCTTTTTCGATTAAAACAAAACGAACGAATCATAGCGGAGCATTTCCTTACAAATATAACTATACAAATAGAACAACTTCTTGATTCATAATGTAAAGTATGCTGTTTGGTATGATATATAATCTATAACAGCTAAAAAAACACGAATTTTATTTACTTATTTTAATACGTTTCATAACGGACCATTTTATTATATATAGAATAGTTTCTGGAAACATAAAGTAGAGCATAAAATTTGATATGATATATAATCTATAACATAAAGTGAAGTATGCTATTTGGTATGATATTAAATACATAACGGCAAGAAAATAAGTTATTCGAGATTCCTTAATTCCATTTTCCATTTAAAAACTAAACCCTTTTTATGTCGATACAGAACAATAATAATTTTCTTACTTATTTGCATATATTTAGTTCCGTTGATCTGCTAATGTTAATGGGAATGCATTTACACATAGTAGGGGGAGTCGCAATTTAAGGGGGAGCCGCAATTGCCTTGAGTTGCGATCGAGCAGATGGCGCACTACAACTACTCCATTGACCCAGAGATCTCGTTAAGGAAGCATAAATTCAGGTATCTAAATGTATATCTTACTCTACTTGCTGCTCGTACTTGGTGGAACTCGTATCTTCTATTCATATCTTGTTCGCAGGTGAGTGAAAACAAGTTTCGAAAGAAACAACAACGTTTTTTCGTGTGCCGAAGTGTAAACACCCTGTAAATAAAGGGTATAAAAATGCTGACTAAAGGACATATTACTTATTCTATAGTTAGTTAGGAGATTGCATTTGTGGGATCTCACCTATAAACAATAATCTATATTGTTAACGCGAATCGATGGAAAATGGTTAAAGAGAGAGTATAATGATTTGCTTTATGCAAAATTTATGCTATGATAACTTTTAAAACTATCATATTTCTAATGATCTAAATTAGAATACCATTGAGAACTGGAATCGGACTTTGAATCTAAAGTAAGTAGCATTGATATTTAAATAATAATGATAATAATAATAAAGATATGTATAATAAAATTTGAAGAGTGTTGTCCAATTTTTTCTACAGTTTGTGTACGCGTATCTGTGGATAGGTAATTCTTTTAACGGTACGAGGTCTTTGAGCTGACATCCGACGCAATGAAGAGAGCATCTGGCAAGCTCTTATTTACCTTTGGGTGTATGTAGTGTGTGAAAGATTTGGTAGTTGCGTTTTTAAGGGTTCCATTTAAAACACACGAGACTGCAACCCCTGGCCTGACAGCGGTCAACCCTAACCCTAAAGCTAAAGGGGCCGGAGGCGAAGGCAGCTCCAACTTATCACTACGTAGACGCAACCCATTCAGAACTCATATTTTATGTCATTCTTTGACAGATGTTGCGCATGAGACTGGGATTTGCATAGGTTTCATAGTTCCGACAGCTCCCAGTGTTAAGAGACAACGGGAATGGACCCTACCTGACCGATCTCCTTGCCCGAGAAAGGGGCTGTGCGTTAATTTATGCATACATCCATACAATAACAGGACATCGAGGCAGGTAGTGCCCGACAAAAAGGGTTCGTCATTGATTTGTTTTTGTGCTTTTCGGTCATTCGGATCGGTTAGGCTCGGTGTGGTTCGTCTCGGGATTGCCGACAGCTGGTGGCTGAGTCCCTGTCCATCCCTTACCAATGGACTCTGTCGAAAAAACCTTATTTGCATAACGTTTGTCCTGTCCGAGCTCTCTGAAATTCATCTGATCCTGGGGTGTCCCTTAAACATAACTGTATAAATTGTATGTATAACTCTTTGTACGCTCACTCAACGCAGAACCCAATCGTATTTAATTTTTCAGATTTAACGTTTACAGAAAGTATAACTCTGTTCTACGTCTGACCAGTCAAAGGTCAGCGTCGTGACTGACCAATAACTCAAGCAGAATTGCCTTTTATAGGTAATATCGATCACATAGCTTAATAGTAAATGGGTCTTACTTATATTATAGAAAGATTTGATGGGTCACATAGCCTAATAGTAAATGGGTCTTACTTATATTATAGAAAGATTTGATTGATTGCTTGCAATGAATTGGCTGCAAAACTATTGTACCCATTTGAATTATTTTACCATTAAAATATAACATAACTGATTTTTTGCGACGTAGCTGTGATCATGTTGAAATGCATTGTTTGTGATCACTGATCAGTGATCGGGATAATAATAATAATAAATAATAATCGTCAATGCCACTGGTTCATGTCAAACCTAACTTGAAAAGTTTTTGAATTCGATGAAAATGTATGTATAAAAATGGCATGCTTCTGGAAAAGTTAGCCTTCCTCATATTCGTCTGACCAAAAATCATTCACTCTTAACCAACTTAACTGGAATTAAAGAAGAAAATTGTTTGCTCACTTTAACAAATGACAAATGCATTATCTTATAAGCAGTCTTTTAGCTTAATGCTTGCATATTTATTTTATTTGAATGCTAAAAATTTATTCAATTTATGAACTTCAGACCATACTAAATGTCACAATGTGTACGAAGCTTTGAACAAATCTTAAAACGCAACTCTATTGGCAATTTAAAGTTCATTATTCACTCCGCCTACTGCAGGCAGCACACCCGGAAAAAATTCTCTAGCTGACGAAGAGCGAAGCCCTATATGTATAGTGCTGCACGGTAGATACGGCAAATTTAAAAGAGTCTATACTTTTTGATACAAATCACTTATTTTTACTAGGGTTTTACTTTTTTAAAGTTAATTAAGGTTTCGGACTGTGGGGCTTGTCAATTAAGTTGTTATTGATAGCGTCATATATTCATTTATATTTAGATACTACCCTGCATATCGATTGGTATAAGTCCTTAGTAGACACTATTTCATAGTGAATTCCTTTACCATTTATGGAGATTAAGAGTGATTTATAGGACTTGTATGTGATGTATTAAGAATAAAGCAGTTGATTGGCTCATATTTAATTCTGTTCTGCTTGTTACATGGATTCGGATAAGTCTAATATATCTATCTATAGACACATTTCATTTAATTATGTACAGTTTTATTTCTTTACTATCAATTTGATGCTATTAGTCTGATATACTCTAGATTACAAAATTCACTTACTTATTGTAAGTCGTTCTTTGCTTTTCAAGTTTTTTTGGGATATCTAGAAAAAGCTTACGAGGAACGGCGAAATAATCAATCATTTGGCATAACACAGCAAAGAAATCCGGAAAGTTAAGAAAGGAAAACTAAGAAAAATGTGAATGAGATAATGGAGGGGTGAGGGAGAAAGGTAGACCGGATGGGATTGCTGGTGGGTGGAAGAAAGGAATTTCATCAAAAGAAAAAGTGAGAAAAAATGATATTAATAAAAAAAAACCTTGAGACAACAGGCAAGAAGTGTGAAAGAAAAGTGTAAACGTTGCCATTTTATTTGTTTGCGTTTTTGTGTGGCCGTTCAAGAATCCGTTCACCCGCACCATTTTTCACCGGTATTCTTTTTATTCCTTTTTTCCTTATTTTCCGCTTGAAACTCGTTTTACAACCCCATCAACCTCTCCAAGTTACCATCCCGAATGGTTGCCCATTTTTTCACTAGTATTGTTGTTTTGTTTTCTTTTTTTTTTTTGTCTTGATTTCGGTATGGCACTTTTTCTTCCGCTGGGATGCCGGATGGGGTGCAGTGACTAGTGGGCGTTGGGGTCGCTAACGCTAACGCTTAGCTATGGCCACGTTTTGAGTTCGACGGTGGAGTAGCGGGTGGCTGTGGGAGCACAGACAGCAGCACACAACGATCCTGCGCAAATACATTTTAATTGAGGAGAGAACCGAGTGTGGCGCGTCCAGTGCCCAGGCCTAAGGAGGTGCTCCGGATGCTGCTTCCTTCTCGGACTGGACTTTCCTTTTTCTCTCTATCTTTCTTGTTGTATTTCTTCGCTGTGCGCACAACAATTTAGAATTTAATTTTCTCGAAAAGAAGCAAATCAACAAAAATTGAAGTGATAAAAAGAAAAACGCGTTTGCCAAATTTCGGGCGAATGTTGGGAAGGGAAGCTTTTCCCAGTGTTGGGGAGCATCCCAGTTTGTACTTTATTTATACACTGCTATGCATTATGTGTGAGAGAGTCTTACCCTTTTTGGTTTCAGTGGGTTTGATTGAACGGTTTATTTAAATGAGGCCATGCCTTACCCAAAGTTGAGTGGAGTTTGGATTGGAATAGAAGACATCTCCTCAGGAGTTATAAATTAATATTGTGTTAAAAAATCAAATACTTTCGTATATGCCCGATAACTGATTGTTTTTGTTACTAGGAGAGTTTCCTTAAAGAATAAGGTATTTTCAGATTCGTTTTAGGAAAAATTCTATGTGAGAGACAATGGGACTTGGCCGTTTGTTTTTAGAGTTTTCTTTTTCTGTCGCTTGCCACAATTTTCTTTTACTTCGCCTTATTTTTCTTTTGCTTCCTGGCTACCATGTTTAATTGGCCAAAAGAGGGAGTTCTTTATAAGCAGAAAGTGGAGGGGGTTGGGGCTACAGTTGGCTAATAATAACAGCTATCGAAATGAAATGAAACAGTAGAAATCAGCATCCCACAGCGAACAAGTGCACACAGAAACAAGTGTTAACTGACAGATACACTGGAGTATTTAATTTTAAAATATGAATTCTCAAGCGTTCTTTTCTAATCTTACTCGAAACATATTATATATGTAACTATAAACAGATTCCATGTAATTTCATCAGTACTGATATATAGACTATATATTTATAAATTATCTTATATACAGGTATCCTTGAATCCTCGAACAGAGTATCTTGAAGCCAGGTCCATTTATTTGAAGCTGTCTTTTGGGTGGTATTTTTAATGATTTAGTGGTGTCGAATATGTCTTCCTTACTTTTAATTTTCCTACTGCACAATGCAAATACATAACACAAATTAACTTTATTATAAAATGTATTATCTTATACGTAAAATTTGATTAGGATAAATAAAAAGTTCCACATGGAATTGCAATATGCGGCCTGCGATCGAAGCTTGGAATAAGGCTAGTTCTTTGTATGAACTGCTCTTTCACATAACATATTCATAAGTATACAGTTATCTTTACAGGGGAAAAATAAACAAAAACTTAAAAAAAGTCTGCTAACCACTTAACTATCTTTTTTATTCCATTTATTTTTTATTTTTTGGTAGCTTACTCGAAATAATAATATAAATTACAATGCCAAACCCTTTCCCTGGGTAAGTGGCAGCCACTTTTTGTGTGCTCTCGCATTGTAACCCTTTCACGCACTTTTTCCATTACATGCGCTCATACACACACTCACATCTCAGTACGTGCGTGTGCGTGTGTGTGTGCTTGATATAATGTTAATTACAGAGCTTGGAACGTTTACGCGGTCGCGTCGAGCATTCTACCGTGAAAACGTCTGCTGACCGACGCGTCGACTGCTGCTGCCGATTGACTTTTGTTTGTTCCTCTCCCTCTCCCTCTCCCTCTCCCTCTCCCTCTCCCTCTCCCTCTCACCCTCTCTCAAATATGTAACACCCTTCTTCTGAACAGTTAAAGGTAACGGGAACGGCAATCGTTGTCTTTGTTGCCTTGTTGCTGAAACTTGCGCCAACAACAGTTGCACAATTATCATGACCGCAACTCATTTTTTTGTCTTCTCTCAGCGAAGCAATAAATAATATTTAGTGGCTCATTGCATGCATTTGTTTCGATTAAGAGCAATTTCTAAGCTTACTAATGTAAGTTGAACTCTTTAAGAATTGGATACTTTGTTGTCGTATTACTATTTGATATATATAATTACAAACAAACATATAGATAGGTATGTACATTGTATATCGATACTTTGATCAACCCTTTGCTCTTTTTTGATTGCTTTTCAAAAAAAAAAAACATTTCTTAAAAGTAATCAAAACTTTTTAACCTCCGTAGTTCTGTTTCTTAGCATTCAAATCGACGAAAGTATTGAGAGTAAAGCAACTGTTGCAAAGGTCATTCAGTGGAGTGTTATATAATTAATTAAAAACATTCGCTAATAAATTAAAAACTTGTTTTTCAAATTTTTAATATTGTATTCTTTTTATATATTCTAATAACACAGTTTTTATACAATGCAAGTATGGCATGATTAGTCTCATGTATTGTTCTCCTCATTTAGCAAATATTAAAAATTATTGTCTTTTCATCCACATATTCTATGCTCAGTCCTAACGAGTATTTTTATATAAAAATATACATATAAATTTGAAATATAATGTTAGCCAATCAAAAACCAATGGAAGGACACTGAAATATTATATCCGGCTCTTAATTTTCTCTATAATATATTAAATCTAAAAATATTTCTGCTTTTCTTTCAAGGATCTTACGATATTTATATAATAATATATATATTTATTACCTGTACGGGACAGGATATATATATATTATATATATATATACATATACATATATATATATATATATATATACATAAAACGGAATGTATAGTTAGCCTGCTTAAAACTTAGTTTTTATTGTGGCACTTTTGACTAGACAATTATTGTTATCTATTTGACCTATGGAGAATATATAACAAACCCTGAGAAGCTCGTTTGTGGAAGATAGGTGCGTCCATCTAAAAAAGGGTTTGATATTTGATTTATCTTCCGTTTATTAACCGCGAAAATTAACTACACTTAATTGAAAAGTGAGTAAGCAAATAAAGGTGTCGCTATTCATTTACCCCATTTAACCCCCACATAGTCCTTTACAATGGTGGAAATCTATATCTGATATACATACACATATGGACAGAAGAAAAGGTGTGAGCATAATACTTTCAATCATGACGAAATAAAAATACATCATGGCTGGTTAAAGAAATAGGTATTTATTGTTTTAAATGGCTGAATCACCGCAAAATGACACTCTTTAACAAATGTTTAGGCTAATGGTTCATCATCATAATAGGTGTGTTTTATAGACAGCGTAATAGTTTAAATCGATCGAAAAGAGGGACTAATGCATAGATTCCTGTATTAAGAAATATTGAATAATTATTCTTCTTATTCTATTTTAACAGGACTACAATCCGTACCATTGGCCCCAAGTTTAAAAACAACGGTTACAAGGACGTTCTTATGATGTCCTTGTGTTGAGAAGTCAATCCCCATATTTTAAAACAAATTTCTGTAGACAACTTAAAAATAAATAACAAAGACAATATGCCGAAATTACTGCCAATTTTGGAAAAATACACATAAATTATGATACAATAGCCCAGTGCAAATGTGTAGAAAGCTAATATCTTCCATGCCCACTAGTTTCTAGGGGGAAATGATGATAGACCAAGTAAGAAAACTCGAGTCGAGTGTACTCAAAAAGCACATATCGCGAATATATAATTTTTTATGATTATGATCCGATCGAAATGAAATTTTCGGAATATGTTAACTACATTAAACTGGATATATGTTTCGAAGCGCAACTTTCTATCATCAAAAATGATTTTTTATTTGCTGAGATGGACGCGTTCATACATGCGGACACACGGACGAGGGACAGACGGATATGGTTCAAACGACTTGACTGTTGATCCTGATCAAGAATATATATACTTTATGGGGTCAGCTCCTAAATATTAAGTGTAGTCAACAAAATATATCAGGATATTCGATCACATTTCAAAAATGTTCGGCTTATAGATATTTTATTTTTATTCTGTCCAAGTGAAATTTGAGTATTTTGTGAATTATGTACACATTTTGTTAATTTTTTCCTTTCTTAACAATATTCATAGTTACGTATTTTATACTATAAGTACATTTATGAAGAGAAAATAATATGTAGGGAATGCTTTTTAATATTTGTGCCATTACTAATTAAAAAGTATTTTTTTCTTTTACTCCTATTGGTTTTCATAATGTTAAATAAATGCCAAGTACTTAAATTTAGTTATGTTCTGAGCCCGGCAAGGAAGGGGGTTGAAACTTCGCTAAAGAGCGCAAGCAAAAGAGAGTCCTGCAAAATGTCCCGAGGTACTTTTCACTGGCGACATCTACGAGCGGCCAAATGCACTACGAACTGAGCTTCGTTTGCGACAAATATTGTATTATAATTTTTGGACCTCTGGTTCCCCAGCTGTGGCCATTTAAGTAAGCCCCATTATCATATTCAACACTTAATCTCTGTTGCCAATCGCATACATAAAAAATTGATTTAAAAAGTCGCAAAGCCGCAAGGCAATTAATTTATGTTTTTTCTATTTGCATGGATTTTGGGCGCGCCGAAGGGTTGAGTCCCACTCCCAATCCCAATTCTAATCTGAATCCGCTTAAAACGAATTAAAAAAATATAATAAAATCATTTACAAACAACGAGCAACACAAAAAAAAAGTGTTAGACCTCAACTATATGGCAGAAAAAGAAAAAATAATGTACATGTACTCAAAAAAAATGTACGTGCAAATTTCCAGGGGATCAGGACACATAATTGCCGCGATTTGCCGCCTTTTAACTTGTTTTTATTCCCACATTGTGCTCTGGAATGGGCTCCAGATTGGCCACTTGGCCATTTAAACAAACACATTTTGTTGTACAAATATTGTACGCCACCGTGGAGTAGTCCAGGTCATGGTCTCCACGTCATGCTCGACGTAGTCGTCGACGGCACTCGACCACAAAGTCATGTTAATTAACATGCGGCCAGGAGCGATTTTTGGCCGGACCCGGGCTGGACCCGGATCCCATTCCCGGAGCCCTTGCCTGTTGCTCTCGTCCACATTGGGAAGTGCGAATACGGCTGAGTTGAAAAAAATAAATATCGAATCGCAAAAGGGAACATAAGAAGGAATCCTCGAGCTGACTGACTGACTACGAGATACCACGCAGTCAGTCAAACCTTCTGCTTCATACATATATATATCACAGATATAGCTTCAATAGAGTTCGAGTTAAAAAAAGGAGAGAAGAGAGATGTTATGACTGAAAAATGTGAGGTGTCTGGCTATAAAAAAGACCTTAGGGTATAACGATGAGACCCAAAAAAGTATTGGGAAAACGTGGTTGAAATTGTTTCTTTTGGCTTCCTTTTTCAGCTTTCCCACAGTTTCAGTTATTCAATTTTTTCTCCGCTTTAATTGACGAGTATTAAAAAAGGAAGAGAGAAATCCTTTGATTGCAGTTGAACGCTTGCCAAAGGAGATTAGCTCCTGGTTCTCATGTTCGAGGCATCGATTAATTGATTTTCCTCATTAAATAATAAATCGAATGATTGCCTGAGGCATTCTTCTTATTTCAGATTTTTCCAAGAGCATTTAAAAAACACAGTAATAAAATATTGGACTCCAACTCCAACCAAGAAGTTATTAAAAAGGTCATTATTAATTACTTTTACTTAAAATTTTGTTTCTTGTATTTAATGACTCATTGTGCATCTCCTTTCTTCTTTTGTTAATAAAGAGATTAACTCAATTCAATCATAGATCTTCTGAGGGTACAAATACAGACTACGGATGCAGCAGAGGATTGAACACCAGATGGCGTTTGATTAATTATCTATAGTGTGCCTTCCACTCTCGAGATGCCGCCAGCTCGAAAAGATCAGTTTATTTTTATAAGCAAATCTTTCTCTGACACAAACAATTTACCTTATCAAATTAAATATATTAAATACACTTATGTGTGCAGACCTGCAGAAGTTAAAAAAGTTAAAGAGCGCACCTCCCCTCATTTTCGCATTTAAACTCACCATATTAGTCTCAACGAAATACGAGTAGCTCGCGCTCGGTCATACGATGTGCAGCCAGCCACACTACAAAACAACTGTAAAAAGTGTAGTGGCGGCCGCAAAAGTGTGTGTTCGTAAGTGTTTTCACCACACGTATGAACGGCTATTCACCACGCGTGAGCAACACCACATACATTCATATGGTTCTCAAAAGCTGGCACGCAAGAGCACGGATGTGGAGGTGCATCTCTTGGCGTGTATTTCTCATACGAAAGCACGTTATTGCATATCGCATATCGCATGAGAACGACGCACATCATGTTAAGAGCGCACAAGTAACATTCTTTCTCACTCTCTTTCTCTTTATCCCCCTCCCCCTCTTTTTAAATATTGTGAAATTAAGTTTTAGACATAATTTATTAATGCGAAGTCAAATAATTTTCTAAATTAATTTTGACACTACAATGAAAGAAAAATTTGTGATTTTGTTTTTAAACTTAATATATAAAATAGAAACTTATCTAAACTTCGAAAGGACCTGAACATCACTTAGGATCTACATTCCATGCCATTTATGACAGAAGATAACTATGGAGTAATAGAAGGAAACTAGAGACTCGAAACTCATTTTTAATGATAACTATGCAACTTAACTATATGGATCACAAGACAACAAATCTTGTATAAAGCGCTAGTAATTAAAAATATTTGTCTCTTTGGATATCTTCATAAGGCGAGTTTATTAGTCAAGTACTAATGTGATAGACAGTATTACGTAATTCCAGGTTCACCACAGGATTGTGTGAAAATTCAAACCATATTTGAACTTGATTTACTGTGATGCAACAGACAGAGTGCCCAGTTCCAACTCGAAAGGGAGACAAAAAATAAGAAAAAAAGGAAACAAAGACCAAAGCATAACCACGACCTTAACCATAACAGAGCAGGCACCAGACCAATATATCCACGGAGTGTCAGTCAACAGGTAGTTGGCGTTACAGACCCTTTGTGTTTACCACATGGACAAGTATCTTTATACTCTGAACCCAAAAAAAAATAAGGTATATATACACTATAATGTTCACCTTCAAATGTATGCATCGATCAAATTTAATTTAAATATTTACTTTTAACCATACCTTAGAAACTATGGTCAAAGTAACATGTGAGTTAGGCAGAAATTAAATATTTTTCTTTTAGTGCCTCTCTAAGGTAAAATGCTTAATGCAGGGTATTTAATAGTCTAGACTGGGAGGATTACAACGTGTTTTATTCATTACTCCTGGTTGCTTTTTTGTCGAGCACTTTGTATCCATTATCGCATTTTTTTGCCACGGCTTTTTCTGCGTTTTTTTTAAATACAACTTCAGTTTGAGTCCCCCAGTCCCAGTTTCAGCTTCAATCCCAGTCCCAGCTTCCTTCAGAGCCGCACATCTGGTCAACAATTATCTCATAAGCTGCACGCCATTGGCACAGATTGGCACACGACCATTTGACAGGTTGTTCCTGGAAAGGGGTTGGGAGAAGATTTTCCTCGACTCTGGTATAGGTTCAACAATTGACAGGAACAAATTGGTAAAAAAAAAATTAGGAGGAAACAAGCGGAGCCATAAATGGCTCCCTTGTATTTTGGTAATTCAATTCAACATCAGTGGCTAATTTAATTAATCGCTCGTTAATAGCTGAGTTAACGCTGTGACATATAAATGGGTGGACAGAGAAATTGGACTAGCTTGAAGTCGAAATGTTTTAGATAATGGCATTCTTATTACAATTTATTTACAATTTTTCCCGATGTCAAGACGGTCTACTTGATCTACTACAAAGCTTTTCAATTATAAACCGAGATTAAATTCAGGATTGACCATCGCTTCGAAACAGGCTTTCGATATGGGTGGGAAAACAATCGGGAAGGTCACACATATCATAGCTCCTTAGGAATTAGATGAAAGGGGTTGTTCTCTCGAAAGGTTGTTTTCTTGCATTATTATTTCGACCGTTGACCAACGGTCAGTGACCGGTTGTTAGTCTGTGTGCCTTCTAGGTGAGATCCTGCCTCGAATCTTTCTCGGGCTACTCGATGCTTATGTTTACGTCTTTTTGTTTCTTTGTTTCAGGATCACAGTCGAAACGTTGAGGCTAGACAAAATGACCAACTGGTTTCGGTGCAAACGAGCACTCGTAGCTGATTGCTGGGAAAGAAAACCCGTTTTACAAGCCGTTACTGGACAATCCTTAAAAGTGCCCAAAAATCAGACACGTTCCCAAATCCGTTTTGCGAGCGGTCAAACATATTTTTCTAGCTTCCTGCTCTAATTTTGTTGCTTTTTTTTCATTTTTGTTTTGTGCTTTCGATTCAAATTTATCCTGGAAAGCAACCCTTCTAATTTTTACGTGTTTCCTGTACTTTATTGCATTAGTTGCGAGTGAATTTTTTTGTATGATTTTAGTCATTTGCATAATTGTTTATGTAATACGACACTGGTCAAGGCTTAGCTTGACTGGACATCTGCTTTGCTCTTAATAAAGCAACAACCACATTTTTTTATTTTTATTTCGGAGAGCGAACAACTCCATAAAATAAATTTAAATTTATCGTTTGCTTTCAACTTTCCCTTAATACATGTGTATTAAAACTATGAATGCAACAAAAACGAAGTAAAAAAACTGTAGTCGAGTTGGCACGACAAGCAGATACCCAGATACCCAGTGCTGCTGCTTAAAACATTATAATATTTAACAAATCAAATATATGTATATCAGCGCATTTCGCAATGTTCTTGGGGTTGAAGACGCCAGTTACTGCGTAAATTTCGTCACTAGCGGCGTGTACTTTAATGTGTGTGTGCATGTATGATGTATGTGTGCGTGAGATAGTTATCGCTACCTCACCAATTTTGAAATGCGTTTATACTTGTGTAAGCAAGCTTTACGGGGTTCAAGGTATCTCATAGACAATCACATTCGACTATGGTTTTTTACTTGCTTTATATAACAATTTGACAGAAGTCAGTAATTAACTTTAAACACGACTTAGTAAATGTTTTTTAACTTTATTACGATTGGAATATATTTTATATATCAGAGAGAACACAACATATATAACATATATAAGTTGGTTTGAATACTACATTTAAGGACCATATACAAACGTAAAACTAAAAGCTGTAAAAAAGCTGTAACCGTTTAATAAATATAAACTCTTCTTTAGTAATTTTGATAACTCGAGCTTTTAAGATCTTTGAGATATGATCAAAAAATAAAAAGGTTTCAACGATAGCAAGCAAACTGAAAGAAAAACATTATATTCTGTTTAGCCATTTTTGAAGGGTTCAGGGTATAAATATATTAAATACTATCAAACAAAATTTGTATTCTTGCAAATGTATTGAACAGGTATAAGCTATGATATTCACAATCAAAATGATGTCATTAACATTGATCCAAAGTTCTATGTATATATGTAAAATAAAAAAATGAACGACGAATAGAATCAATGAGCACTTATCAATTGTCCAACGTAGCTTTTATAAAAATCTGAAAACATACCCTTATTGTATATACATACATACATATATAGATCAAGGTCAAGAGTCTACTCGATTTAAAAACCTCGTGTTGATATCAATTCAATTCCCTTTATTCTTTTAGTAGAAGTTTGCTCAATATTAACAGTAACAGAAAGTCAGCGCCTTATCCGCCCTTTTAACTTCTAGAGATTTGTTTGAATTGACGTCAAAAGATTCGATTTGACGGTCGATATTCCTCAAATTGTCTCAAGTACATATAATACGTGAAAGGGGCGATACAAATTTGGGCAAAAAAGTCTAAAGTCGTCGGGCAAGATGCCCGAATAAAGAAAGTATAATAATAAATACATCAATAGCCGAAGGTACTCAAATGTCTTGTAAAAGGGGTGAATATTTTTTTGAGTCTTCCAAATGGAACGACGAAGGCGTTTTTGAAGCTTCTTTCTGAATTAAACATAACAGAAAAGAAAACTTTCTGTCTAAAGTCTGTGTTATTTTGTGATTTTGAAGGGTTGCTTTTTTATTAAATGCAAAGTTCTGTTTTCTGCCTTATTTTCCAGGTTTCGGCTCTCAATGCTGTCTGAAGCCCTGTAGCGTCTGCTTAACCCACCCCTTCAGCGGAAACTTTTGTTTCCGCCGCCATTTTTATTCTGAGTTGGGATGTTACCACCAAAAACAACAGCAACAACAAGGATAACCATTCGCTTCCCATTCCAATTGAAGTCGAATTCTACCTAATTTTTGTAAAATATATAAGAATAAGTGCAGTTGGTAAGGTTATGAAGTTGTTTGACACTCATTCGTAAGTTGATATTTATATATATATTACTATATTAACATATAGCATTTAAAATATTATATTCTTATCAAGTTGATTTAACAATATTTACAAATATTACTGTTGCATTAGTTCACAGCCATCTTTAAAATAGTTGTTTGTAGTTCAAACGATTTGTTTTCCAAAAGAAAGCTAAAGTAAGTCTTATTCTCATCCTTCCGGCCGTCCGTCTGTCTGTCTCTCTGTTTGTTATGTTGAAATTTTGATTATATACTTATTTATACAATATCAGACATACTCAAACCATTATTACTTTGGTTCTAATTATGTTATGATATATTATATATCATCAAACGGACGTGGTAAATCGTGTTAAACTGCTAATGCAAACTGCAATTGAATAGAAACTGAAAGGCGATTTTAGAGTTTTCATTAATATCTTCGGTTTTACATTAAATATTTTATTGATATCTTTGGTAGACAAGCTATCTAAATGGCTTTGGCAACTTAGATAGGCAACTGAAAAACATTTGAATTACAGGCTGGTGTATGGTCGTTGTGTTGCCCACCTATATGAATATATTACACAATGCATTTTTGTTAGGAATTTGCTTGAATGTTATTAAAACCACGAAAAAATACATTTTTATAAATTTCAATCTTTTTGATATTGGTATATGAGGCACGTATACATTTTAAAAAATTGGTGACTATAGCATTGCGCTAAAATTTTTCTTATAAAAAAATTGCCACTTCAAATAAATTGCAGCATTAGATGTTTTAAACGATTTGCCACTTCCATTTGGGCGTAGATTACAAGTGTCTAGCTTTTATTTTATTTGTCTAGCTTCAGTAACGGAGAAGCGAATAAACTCTCTTTTAGTTTTGGAACAGATCATAAAAATTGACTTTGTTACCCTTAAATTATTACCTGGATATATTGATTATTGCTGATTAAGAATATATACATATTTACTTAATGGGCTCTGCCACGTCTTCTTCTGCCTATTGCATACATTTTCACAAAAACGTTCGACAGAGGTCTGGCGTTATTGACGCGATCTTCCCTGGTATCTTTTTCTCGTGTCCCTTATGTCTCCCATATTTTTTGAAGAGTGAAT
Organism: Drosophila pseudotalamancana; assembly: GCA_037075185.1. Taxonomy (NCBI): domain Eukaryota; kingdom Metazoa; phylum Arthropoda; class Insecta; order Diptera; family Drosophilidae; genus Drosophila; species Drosophila pseudotalamancana. The sequence goes on along the minus strand of JBAMCK010000401.1, from coordinate 61,051 downwards.
GAAGTGAATTCCCACCTATCTTTATTCGAAGGCAATGCACTAAAGCAAGCTAAAGCTGAATGAATTCAAAGAAATAAATTTAACATTCCTTTCACGATTTTGTTGTATGTAGGTTATTTTTTATTATCTAAAATTTCTCTATTCTCAGAGGGAAAAAAAAGTGTATTGGTTTTGTTCAATGTTCGTCTTTCCGTCTGTCCGTATGTACCCAATTTTTTTCGCCGATTTTATAGAGAGACTTGAAATTTTGGAGATAAACTTACTGGTACCATAAGCAGAAGAAGTTAATAAGAAGTTAAGATTTTAGATATTCGCCACCGGGGGTGCGTCAGATCAGGAAATACTATACACTTAGGCGCTTCCACCATTTTTACTTTTGTTTCAATTAAGCTAGAGACAATGAAAATGAAATTTTAAATATAAGTAGGGTTATACTATGCGGATGTTTTAAGCTAATGTTTATATATTTACGCTGAAAGGGGGAACAGTAAGTCGGAAAAACAATTTCTTCCACAGTTTAAAGTTAGAATCCTCAAATTTGATGAGTTGCTGTTTACTGTTTACCTCTCACATAAATAGATCGCACGAAAAATATATGTACCTCCGCCCACAAGGGGCGTGGCAAAATAATATTAAGTATAAAATTTCGAAGACCGCTGTCAGCCGGACTAGATTCTAGGTCTTCCGCACTGCTTGCGCAGCTTCTATCTCCACGCCACCTCGATACTCAAAATTTATGTCACTTACCTGCAACTAATGTAGCAAATTTATTTTGTGATCAAAACTACGAAAAGAAATATAAAGGAAGTCCAATAAATTCCATAAAAATGCAAAAACACTGCTTACGACTCTAATTGGATTTATATTGATGCATTTTTGCTGATTTGAAAAGCAGAATTTTTCTTTTAATTAATGGATTTTGACACCCTTCTAAGAACAATATTTGTTTTGCCTTAAATATTTTTGAATTTGCAAAAAAATGTATTTTTTTAAAGACATATGTTAACCGTTATAAATTAATACCTATTAGAGGAGGTGGATGCCAAAAGTGGTGATTCAAGCGTTTCTTTCATATTTATAGAATTTAAAATAGAAAAGAATATGCTCCGATTAAACTAAAAAAGAGTCTAACGGAGTCGGAGTCGGAGTCGGAGCCTGACGTTTCGAAATTGTTGCATACATTGAAATCAGTCGAAAATCTGGTAATTCATTTTTATTTATTTTTTTTTTTTGGAAAATTTGTTAATCCATATAGCAATCCAAATGTTTGAATTTGTACACTTTCATTTGGAATCTAAATTTTAAAAGGATGCTATCATGAAGGCTTTTCTTAGCTGGAATGGGGGTCTCTAATTGGAAGCTCTGCTCCATTCACTCCCTTCACTTCCGTCCTTGTATAAATCGTATATACTGAAACTCTCAGCGCTGCGTTCATTTGAAAAGCCAAAAGTGGCAAAAGACCTGAGGTACAAGAAAAGACCCTCAGTAGCATTATATACAGATATTCCCGCCCTCAAACTCAGAAAGCCAGATACATGCCAAATAGCACATAGAAGTTTCAAGTTTCGGTAACTGCACGAGTGGTAAATTTGACTCTCATCATCTGGAATAGCTACAAAAACAAAACTGTAAAAGTGGTACTTTTTTTATATTGACAATACTAAGACAGATGATAATTCTAATTGTAGGGATTTACCCAAAAGATATTCGCTGGTCTCATCATAAGGGGAAATTAAAGAAAATGTGGAAATTAATGTTAATTATGAAAACGGATTTTATAATTACTTATATTCAATTAAATGTAATTTAAATATTTATTTTTTATCATTCGTTTCTATATATTTTGAGTCTGTCAGTGAAATTTCTGTCTGAAAGCTTGAAACGAAGGACTGAAACTTTTCCATTGGGTCGGCATCTAGTTGGATGTTGGTGTCCCGGCAACTACATTTTCATTTTCATTTTCATTTTCGCGCAAAAAAGGAAATGGTGACGGTGCTTATACAAAGGCACGCACACTGCGCATACCCCAGGACCCAAAAACAACCACTAGCTCCTTCGGCAAGTCCTTTTCCCAACAAACCACCCACCCACCCACCCACCCACTCACCCACCCACATTTACCACGCTCCAGATGCCATAGCTGAATTTTTGTTGAATATTTTTGAGCAACTTTTCTTCAATTTCTCCGCCAGCCTGAGTTTTTTCCTCGTTCTTCGTTCTTCGTTCCTCGTTCTTCTCTCTACAACTCTGCTTATGTATGCACAGCTCGTATACGTATTTGAATGTGTGTGTGCATGTGTATGTGTATGGTGTATGTAGTTGCTTTATGCCTTGATACACTTTCTCAAAATTGTATTCTCTTTCTTAAAGGAAGTTTGCTGCTATTTCATATTTCCACCACAAAATATAAAATTATTGCTTGTATAAATATATAAACATGTATGTATACATGAATTCAGGTATATAATTCGATAAATAGGTCATAGATAATATTATTTATTTACTTATTGCAGTTTAAGTCTTGAACGTCTTCGTTCATTTTGCGTTTGCAATATCAACTAATTTTATTTATTTTTTCATTTGAACACTTCCATTAGACAAGATAAAGCGTAAAGTGAGTAAAGTGTGTGGTATTCGCATACTCCATGTCTAAAATTTATTTTTTGTTTTTTTTTTTAATGAAACACAACCCACTCAAGTGGCAGCTTAAGTTTTAAAATGCTAAAAGTAAAATGGGCGATGCGGAGACGCTCGATGGTGTCGTCGAACATGAGGGTAGAAGCGGAAAAGGTGGGTGGAGAGGGGCAAAAATAATGGCAACGGGAACGGGAATGAGAATGGAAAGGGAAAGGGAAAGGGAACGAGGTGGGAATGGGATGAGAAACGCGCTTCCCGGGCCTGGTTGTGCCATTGCTATTATTTTCGATATGGAGTGCGAAAGAGAGCAAACTATTGCGAGGACTGAAGGCACCGACAAGGCAAAAATACAACCACAGAAAAGGCAAAGGAACTTTTGAAAAATTAACGCAAGCATTGGGGATAAGAAAAAGGATAATGTAACACACACATGCATATGCGCATACATTCATACACACATGTATCAGTAACGACACTTATGTGTGTGAATGTGTGCGAGTGTGTATACATAAATACATGCTAGGTGAATATATTTGCACGTACGTTTGTACATGCACACACACACGTTCAGCTGCTTATTTCTCGTTCTCTTAGAAAATGAAAATGAGCATAAAAAACTAATTTAAAATGTAATTTTGGGGTACAGTCTGCTACCAACAGAAGAATTTGATTCAGTTGCAACATTAAACTCTACATTCAGATCTAATCTAGATATTATTGGAAAATTAAAAAAAAAAAATTAAGAAAACAAATTAAGACAGTTGCAAAGACAGGTCTAATATTTCTATTAGTATCTTTAGCCGACAGCGACGTATCACTATCAGTATGAGAAACGCACAAAGCCGGATTTCGAATTTAGAGGAAACTAACTTAAATACTACCTCAACTGTAAATATAATAAAAAAATGTCGTTGGATTAAAGAAATTGGAAACTACTGTTAGCAACTCTGGCGATTTAGGATTAGAAAGAATTGATTTTTTTTCATTGAAAAAATTCTAGAGTTTTCTATTTTTATAAGGTCCGCAGACGGCTTTCAAATTTCTATTGGCGCAAATTTTAAATAAATGAAAAAATAATACCGATAATGTTAAAAAATTAAAGAAATTATAATTTCAATTTGATTTTATTGAATATAAAATACGTAACTGCAGTCAGTTAGTTTATTTTATTACATTTATTAAAAGGTTTTTTAAAATAGAAAACAAGGAATAAAACTCTAGCTCTAGTTTACCCGACTAGGAGGTACCCTGATCCATTTATTTTATTATTTAATCTAAATGAAAATTTAATCCACAAAAATGTGCACATCTTCCGTAGCGTAAATTTCTATCATTAAAAATGTTTCTTCCCAATATTGAGGAAATAAGAATGTGTATGTCTCTTTCAGAATAGTATATGTGCACTATGTTGGGTAACTCTAGCTTTTAAGTATTATAATATTCTCGAAAAACTAAAACGTTTTATTGAAAACAAATAGAAGAGATTTATATTTTTCTATTCAATATATAATATAATAACACTATTTACCTATAGATCTTAACGGTTGTAAAAATGTTTATCGAATGTAGAAGCTGAAATAGTGCATAGTGCGAGCCTGAAAAATTTGTGGAGTTCGAGGCGGGGGAGTCAAGAATTCAGTCAAAAATTCTGGAAAAATGAAAAACAAATTATTTTGAATTTTATATAAGTGAATTATTGTCCAATCTACTTGCCTGTTTCTGATTAGCTGATCATGAAGATACAAAGTATATGGCTTTTGGTCATTAAGAGATGTTGAAGATAAATTGGATACACCGATTTAACTCGTAATTTACAATACATGTATGCACCAAAAATCCAGAATATATACAATGCAACCATCAAATTTTCGGTTCCCCCTAATTTACACAACATTTTCCAAAATCTTTAGGAAATAAAACGAAATAAATCAAAGATAACGCTCAAGCCTCTTTAATTCTTAAAAAAAAAAAAAAATTTGGTGACAGATTTCCATTGATCCTGATCAAGACTATATTCACTAGGATTTCCGGCCGTCACGCCCTTCCCGCCTGTTAAGGGTTAGAGCTAATACCTTAAAAAAGGAATATTCTATTGCTGACGACTAGGTCTAGGTTAGGGGACACAACACAACAACTATACAATAGCCTTGGAGTGAATCTCGGGTACTGGTAGTACAGTTCCCTGTCTGACTTTAAGGAAGCGATTTAGGAAATTCGTCTACCGAGGACTGCAGATAAAGTATTAATATATACTTCTACATAAAAACATAAATTACATTCAAAAGCGAGATGTAAGATGCAAAAACTTAGTCATATTCCCGTTGAAATTGCAACCCGCTAGGTACTTGGGAGCCCCCTTCCCATCCATTTCCGTTCTGCACCAAGGTCCTGCTTCTAACCCAACCACTCAAACGCGACGGCAAGTCAACGGAATTATTTCCAAAAGCTTCCTCTGCGGGCTGTACATAGGTACATTACATACATATATATATATATATATATATATATATATATGTATATATATATATATTTCTAAGTATGTATGCAAGCAGCTGGCAGCACTCACACATAGTCTCGCAGACACATACATACATATAGACTCACAAACGTTACGAGAAAAACTGCAAAAATAGTCACACAGTGAAAAGGAACGGAAAATCCGAATCCAAGTGGCAAAAGGAAAGCTCAAGTACCAAAAAATGTGAGCGCGAAGAAAAAGGTAGCGGGTGTACAGAATAAAGAAAAGGCAGAAACTGTTGGGCGGAGCCACGTGCTCCACTTGGCCTGCACTCCCCGCCAATCCCAAGCCAATCCGAGTTCGCGGGAAGCTCAAGGGCAAGGAACAGGGAACTGGTTGGAAGAGGAGGAAGGACGTACTTTGCATTCGCTCTGCGCGCACTTTTTTCCCCAATACCAAAGGACCTCTAACACTTTCCATTTTCATTTTCGTTCATTTTTTGCCTCCTTCAAACATATTTCTCTTGCTTGTGAAGAAGAAACAGAATTATGAAAGAGGACCTTTTTTAAAGTTTACAAACACAATAAAAAACAAAATTTGATCTGTGTTGCTAAAAAATAATTTTCAACGTTTGCACGCAATTATCAATAAAAGCAAACGACTATTACAAACTTATTTTAGAATCTTTTCTTCTTTAATTTGTATAACTTTGTTTATATTTATTTATTTTCTAGTTATTTACATTGATTTCATTAATAGAAGTCTTTCATCCTGAAAGTATACTACGAAAAATGCATATGTAAACAAGCTCGCTGCTATAAAACGACGGGTACTTTTCGTTGGAACGCTTTTTATAATTTCCCAGTACATCATTCAGCTCTTAACATTGAGCAACTTGGCTCTGTTAACTGCGTTAAAATTCTGTTGTTCTTCTTCCTAATCTGCCAACCAAACTATTCAAATTTATGTATGTAATTCATATATGAAACAAAAGGTAGATAAAAAACTTTTACATTTATTGGTATATTTCAAAACTTTTAATATTTATACTAAATTAGTATACATATGTATACACATATAATCATATAATCTATATGTATATATATATATATATATATACATATATTCTAGAAATAGATATAGATACATATATTTGTTGCCGATGGACAATTCGCGGCGTCTAAAATATTTGTTTAAGTTGAACAACAAAAATCAAAAATGAATATATATAAAGCAAACAAATATAATGTATTTTTTTGAATTTGTGAAGTAAATATATATTTATATATATATATATATATATATACTTTTACTTTTACTTTTAATATATATATAAGCATATATCAATATGTTATATATAAATATATATATATATTTCTCGAAGTTGTAGTCTTCTTCAAGCATGCTATTTGCATTTCAGGACAATTGGACAACATATTGATATATCTCCCTAAGGAATAATGAGTTATAAACACGCATATGCGGAGAAGCATTTATAGTAAGCATATAAGAACTAAGTATTTTTCAAAATCTGCCCATAATATAAGAATTTGGAGTTACTTTGACTTAAATTTTGCCGATGGACAATTCACGCCGTCTGAAATATTTGTTTCAGTTCAACAAAAAAAATCAAAAGTCAATATGTATATATATATATATATATATATATAAATATAAAACACACAAGTATAATGTATTATATGACTCTAATACAGTTGTTAAACTTTACATGTGCCGGATTTTTGAATTTTAGCATACTTCTTAAAAATCGGAGCTTAACATGCAATCAATATATATCTCGAAGATATGTTCGGTTATGTAACATTCATTGATATTGATGGGAATGAGAGTTTGCCTTAGTTAACGGACAATATTAAGAAAAAGTAAGATTGATTTATATATGTTTAAGTTATAGATATGCATAACTTCTAGTGAGCTAAGTGTAGACTTCATAACAAAAGATGGTTTGGAAAACCATATTTAAATATTTAAATGGAAAATTGGTGTATATTAACAAATGCAATAGCCGAAGTGTTTGTATCCTAGAGTAGAAACCACCACCAAGGCGAGGAATGGGCTGCCATTTCCTTTTTATACGGCTTCTCCCACAGTGCTCTTCTTCTTCCCCATCCCTAGCTCAAGGTCCACCTCCTCCGTCCTCTCCATCGCTTTCTCCATCTTCATCTCTCTTTCCATCTCTATTTTCATGCAATGGCGTCTGCTGCGCCATCGCCATTGCCATTTCCTCGCTTGCGTCTTTTTCTTCGTGTTCACCCCCGAATCTCTCATTCGGCGCTGCTTAACATAATGAGCCCAGCATCGGGCGTTGTCGGGGTGACTAACGCACACAAACACATACACACGCCTACGAGGCTTAATATTTTATTCAACACACTCACATCTTAAACATAGAGAGAAGAAAACCGTTCGTATACTGACAGAAACAAGCAACGCTTATGCTGTATAGCTTGCCAGGCTAAGAGATACCGTGTTATCATCCGCTTGTTGCTGAATGAACATTTCGATTTCATTTTTATAGTCGATATTGATCAGCAATATCATAATTTGTAAATATTTTATACTACTTGGCGTCAGTCCAGATTAGAAATTGATGAGCTCAATGTGGACTTTATTTACATTAAATGAAATGGAGATTCGATTATTTCTTTATAATAATTGTAATAATCGCATTTATTAGTGAGTTTAGAATTCACTTAATTCCTCCAAGTTCTTGTACGCGTGTCCTCGTTAGTCAACTCTTCTCTTGGTGCTGTAGAAGGGTATAAGCATATAGACTTAGGGGTTGGCTGCTTGCGGTCGTTATATACTTCGGTTTACCCTTCTAAGACGCTTTAATTAAATGAAATAAAATGCATTAAATGCTAATTTGGAGACTTGCACCACAAATAATCGATTCGAAATTTAATATTTTGATTGAGGCATGTTTGAGCCTTTGCTTGAATTATATTTCCCTTTAGATGGAATTACTGATAGATCGTTATTATTATTATAGCTAGAAATCATGAACAAAATAAAGGTAGAAATTTTTAAAACCCTACCTACCCTTCTATCAAACGAGCCCCGAACCCCGCCCCTAACCAAACACCAGTCACATTCGCGCGCGTTTTGCCTGGCTGTGTGCGTGTATGTATATATATGTGTACGTGAAGTTTTTAAAGCATTCGGGCGCGACAGCCACGCCCTCTCAGCGAGTGAACAGTTTGCCAGCGCGTTTTCGTTGGCGAAAAAATCATTGGAGACGAATACGCCTTTTCTTAGAAAATTTATACTTGAACACACACACGCACACATTTATATACATATACATAAATATATATACATATGAATCCTTCCGTATTTTAGTAGGTATTGGACCTCATCGCTAAAAGTAAAAAAGACATACTCTATTCCGGATGGAAGTATATATACAAAACGTACAATGTCCGGTCGTCTGTTTGTTAGCAATATTTTCACTACTTTTGTTGATCCATACATTATATATTAAAATACTTATTCATACCTTAATTTAAAATATAAAAAAAAAAAATGTTTAACAGTAAACTGACAATTTCCGCAATGTTCGTATTATTGCCCGTCTTGCTAACCAAATAAACGGAAGTTCTTTGGCAATTATTGAACCTATACTTTAAATTTTAAATTAAGATTATAACTATAAGGTTAGTGTAAGGTTAGCGATTCGGCTATTAGAAATGGTTTTAAATCTAGAGACTTGTCGATATAGTATAAACCGGAGTGTAACCTAGCCTGAAAATCTATTATGATTATATTATAATTTAATAACGGTAAAAAATCAATTTTTGACAACGCTGTTGATTAATAAAATAAATAATATTTTATATATTATATATATATAATTGTTAGAGTTGGAAAATGCATGTATAAAGGAACGAATCCCAAATAGTTATTGCCATTGTGTTGGCCATACTAATTGCCAGAATATTCTATGTAATGGGATGATTAATTACGTAGCGATTGTATTTCACTTGCAATACAAATTTCCATAATGAAAATGAGTTACCTTTTGATAATTTCAATAATATTAGATAAAATATAAAGAAAGTTACTCCTATCTTAGGTTTTAGTAATAACATTCCATTTCACTTTTAATATTGTAAATCAAAATAAAATAAAACTATTTTTATTTCAGAATACTATTTATTAGAATACTTTTTAAGCATAAAAAAGAACAAACATTAAGAATTTCTTATTGCTTCTCGATGAATTAAAAGAGATAGTTCCTCGACAGAGAGTAATGACTCCACAACTCAAGGGACAATTTTAAGGTCTCTTAAGGTGAAGAAAGAGCGTATATACCAAACAACGTTACTCAAAGTCCTTCTCTCCGAGGAGCTGACCAGAGGTCAGCAGCTTGAAGGCGCATGCTCTACAATTTCTTTCCTGCCTTCCTCTTTCTCAAGATTACAGTTTCGGACACTGGCCCATCAGGATCTGCCTTTCAATACAGCTGTAGAAGTGTTATTACTCCTGTCTGTCAGAGCTTCGGTCATGACTTAAAACTAGCTGAGATGAACTGACCTGGCAATCTATACGGAGAATAGGGATTGGTCAAAAAAGACTGCATTGTTTTGTCCCGCCACTTCCGTCAGAGGAGAGAAGGGGGAGAAGGGATTAGAAGTGACCTTGGCCTTGGCCTTGGCCTGGACTTTTTAGCCAACAACCAGACATATTCCAGCAATTTAATTGCTTATCTGTCTATGTATCCCTTGTATGCAATGAAGTCATTGTCACTAAAGCTGAATGCAAATCGCATGATGGTAGTCGACCTTATCAACAAAAGGAATGCATATTTCAGCTATACATTCTTATACTTATGTCACGCGGAACTAATTTCGGGATTTTATTTTAGAGCACTGAGATCTACCTTTTTATATATATGGCTTTTGTTTCATATTGATTAAAATATATACATATATTATATGCATATATTATAAATAATTCGGTTGTTACAATAATTGAAATAGACCTAATATTTATGTGCTCCCTAAGGAATAAAGAAGTACTAAGTATTTTTTAAATTCTGTCCATAATATAAGAATTTTGAGTTACTTTGAATTAAGTTTTGCAGATGGACAATTCGCGGCGTCTAAAATATTTGTTTAAGTTGAACAACAAAAATTAAAAATGAATATATATAAAGAAAAAAAATATAATGTATTTTTTTCAATTTGTGAAGTAAATATATATTTATATATATATATACTTTTACTTTTACTTTTACTTTTCCTTTTACTTTTACTTTTAATATATATATATAAGCATATATCAATATGTTATATATAAATATATATATATATTTCTAGAAGTTGTATATAAATATATATATATATTTCTAGAAGTTGTAGTCTTCTTCAAGCATGCTATTTGCATTTCAGGACAATTGGACAACATATTGATATATCTCCCTAAGGAATAATGAATTATAAACACGCATATGCGGAGAAGCATATATAGTTAGCATATAAGAACTAAGTATTTTTTGAACTAAGTTTTGCAGATGGACAATTCACGCCGTCTGAAATATTTGTTTAAGTTCAAAAAAATCAAATATATATATACATATATATATATATATATATAGTAATTTTGGATATAGTATGGAGTATGCTTACACCTAAATCGTCAAGAAAAGTAGTTAAACTTTACATGTGCCCGAATTTTTGAATTTTTTAAGTAAAACTACTTTTCTTGACGATTTAGCTGTAAGCATACTCCATACTATATCCGAAATTACTTAGTCATGGAATTGTCTTTTATCTTTCACTGTGAAACTTCTTAAGAATCGGAGCTTAACATGCAATCAATATACATCTCGAATATATGTTCGGTTATGTAGCATTCATTGATATTGATGGGTATGAGAGTTTGCCTTAGTTAACGGTTATAGATATGCATAACTTCTAGTGAGCTAAGTGTAGACTTCATAACAAAGGATGGTTTGGAAAACCATAATTAAATATTTAAATGGAAAGTAGATGTATATTAACATAAGCAATAATTATAGACTTAACATTTAATTTGTTTTAAGCATTTAAAAAAAAAAAATGCCTAAATAATTGTTATATTAAAACAACTGAAACTTCGCAGTTAATACGATTTTGTATGTTCATTATCTTTATATTCTCTTGATCTTACCCAAAAGTTTTTGTCAAATGTACATATGTTACATACAGAAGGAGGTAGAAGTAAATATATTCTTAACCAGCAATAACAGCCAAGTCGATTGAGCCCTAGTCCATCTGTCTGTCTAACTACATCTAGGACCTAGCGACTTTATATGTAGGATTTTCTATGACACGTTCAGATCAAATTTGTTACAAAATATCGACAGTTCGTACCGTTTACTTGTTATCGATAGCATGCTTTACTTGTTGAGAATATCTGGAACATCTTAAGATATAGTCATCAAACATACTATTACATGCATATTCAGCTAAAGGAGACGTACAAACATTTCCACAAACATTTCCCAAAGCTAAAACAGTTAAGTCACAATCCGTCTTGCTAACCGTATGAGCGGAAGTACTTTGGTCGTTATATAGCTTATACTTCAAATTTGGAATATTGGTATGTTTCCCAGTCTGATAAAGAATTAAGGTCAGTTGAGGTTAGCGATTCGGCTATTAGAAATGGTTTCATAACAGATAATCTATGTTTAAATTATATTTTATTATATTATATTATATATATATTTATATTTTATTATATTATTAAACAAAAACAAAAACGTTAAATCACAAATACCAGTATAAGTCGTATTGTATAATAATAAATAAAAATATTATATATGAATATCTAATCGCTTATTTTTTTTTTAATATTCTGACTGACTTAAGGTATCCAAAATCTTTAAAATGATAAAGAGAGTATAATGTTTTTGTGAAAATGTATGTACCAGGCAGAGGGAGGCGTGCTAAAATTTTAAAATTTTAAAATTTTGTAAAAATATCACATCTACCAAACATAAGCCATTGAACTTATTTAATTAGAAATTCGCTGTAAAAATAAAATAAAACACATATAACAATTTTATTTTCTGGCAGCAAATAAATTGATTTTCAGGAGCTCCGGCCCATGAGTTAACTAGTTGTTTTTACCGGAACTTGAAGCCTATTTTAATGAGTATTCCCATCCATAAGAATAAAACAGCCTCTATGATCCCTTAAGGTTGTATCCATATCCTACATATGTTCTCTGTGGCTTATGGTGCATTTATTCCATATAGATATAGATATAGATATAGATATAGATATAGATATAGATATAGATATAGATATAGATATAGATATAGATATAGATATAGATATAGATATAGATATAGATATAGATATAGATATAGATATAGATATAGATATAGATATAGATATAGATATAGATATAGATATAGATATAGATATAGATATAGATATAGATATAGATATAGATATAGATATAGATATAGATATAGATATAGATATAGATATAGATATAGATATAGATATAGATATAGATATAGATATAGATATAGATATAGATATAGATATAGATATAGATATAGATATAGATATAGATATAGATATAGATATAGATATAGATATAGATATAGATATAGATAACTGAACTTTCAATATGATCAGTCTTTATCCTGTTTACTGAGATTAAAATAATGAATAATAAATTGTTTTTGTTGATAAAGTGGATGAAAGACATTTGAATTGAAGGAACATTGTGGGAACTTTATCGGAGAAGGTGAAGAAAGGTGGCAATGAAAACAAGAAAAAGAGCGGTCAGACGAGGGTTGGTCAAGCAGCCCTTAAAGGAAGTGGACGGGACACTGGTCAAAAGATATTTCTGTAGTTTACTGTCTTTTTGTACACAAGAAAAATGTTGTGAGTTGTGGGAAAATTAAGTGGATATACTGGTTTGATCGTCCTTATAACAAATGTTCCGTTATCTAAATTTGTAAACAGGCTTACTTTCTCACAGCTTTTGCAGAAAAAGGGATAACAACGCTTATGCTTATAAGAAGACACGTATTTAAGAGGTTTAAATATATAACTACATACTGCTATATAAAACTTCAGGGAAAAAACTATATGTTTTAAATAATTTATCAAAGATTTATTGAATGCGATTTTGTAGAGTTTCGGAGAGTTTGCTCTTTGGTAGGTAAAAAGTTTTATTTAAGATGAGACGTCAGTAGATTAGATGTTATATTGATGAAGTGAAAACAAGAAAAAAATTCAACAGGAAAATAAAAAAAAAACACAACACTAAAATAGTCGACTGTTCTCGACAAGGAGTTGCTCTGAACCCACGCAGTTTTGCTGCCAAAATTGGTGACTCAGTGTTAAACTAACGCCCACCCAGACATAAGACACACAACCTGCGTGTTTTCAATCCCAAAACATTGCGAAAAATGAGAGGGGCTCTAACGTGTTTGTGCATTATTCAATCTTAAAATGCTAAAGATATTAGATATGAGATATGCTCGAAAAACTGAAACGTGTTATCGAGAACACGTTAACGGAACGCTTTGTCAATTTTTCGCTGAAGGAGATGCTAACATCGAAGCATTCGTACATACGGTCCAACCTGATAAATAGGAATCCTCGGAAGATGAGTCAGTTTAAATTATTGGGTCTATCAAGTCAGACAGGCAACTGAACAAAGAGGAACCACGGTTCATATCCCATGTAAGTAAATAGATGTAGAGTTGTAACAAAAAATCAGATAACATTTTAAAGTGCGAATAGTTCAGTTTTACAGTAATTAAGAAACGAATAATGGATAGGAACATCATTAATGAAAGTGTTGCATTTTCTGTGGTATATTCTCATTTAACCGGACTTCAGACGCCTATATATTTGAATATATATATACATATCAGTATACATTTAGATATTAAATATAAATACATATATGTGCATATATGTATATGTAATATAAAATGAAGAGCTGTCCGGCCTTTGCTAAATTAAAAGCTGACGAAATTTTCTTTTAGCCACGGGATTCAAGAAAAGTATCTACACCCACGGAAAAATTTGTCTGAGAGGGAAACCGAAAAGTTAACGTGGCCAAAAACAAAGACAGCACGAAGGAGTCGAAGCGCGAGTCAAAAGGGTAAGGGAAAGGTGGCGGACGGAGAAGAAGAGGCGAAGGTGAAGAGTAAAGGGAAACGTAGGCGGGGGCAAGTTTTCTGCGACCGCGTCGACATGAAGAAGAAGCAGAACTTCGAAAATGTATGTGTATTCAAGGCGAGCCGCCAATAGGCACGTGGCGGTGAGTTTCGCGAGTTCCCGTCATTGGTGCATTTTACATTCGGCGTTTACACAATGTTCCTTTTGCAAGGAGCTTCATCCCAGTGTTTCAGCTCTTGGACAGGGATCTGTATTCCTTATGTACAGAAATTCCCGATGAGAACTTTCAATTGTGTAATGCGTTACTCCTCCTCCAAATCAAATAAACTTAAGTTATATACATGTTTGTATATGTACATACTTTTTCTTTAATTACAATTAGTGGAATATAATAAGTGAATTTTCTTATAAATTTAAATCACGTATACGGTGTGTCGAAAAGTAACTTTTATTATGTCGTTTTTCCTAGACTATACCTTAAATGATTTCTATATGTAGATGGAATTGTGGAGGTGGATGCTTTGCTATTTTTCAGATATGCATAATTGTTTACAGAGCAGTATTTAATTTCTTTAGCAAATCTAATCTTCACTATTTTGGTCAAATTGAATTCTTTGGGCCTTGAGGAGTTGTCAATCAGCTCGCCTAAAAGTTTGGACTAAAAGCAGTAGCCAATGGGACCTACAATATATTCTATCCCTGAATTGAATTTGACCGAAAATCTTTAATCAACACTTCCGCTTGGCTTGAAATACGGTTGTCTTTAAAACGCAGCAGCCATCGCTAGAAGAATTCAAGTAAACTTTTTTTTTTCTTATTCGTCAGGCGAGCATTTCCGTGAATACGGAAAAATCGCTGCACATTTGAGCTTCGCCACTCCTTCACCTAGACAGGCGTCTATGCTGGCACAAACAAAACGGTGCTGATATAGAAAACTCTGCTGAAGCTCATTTGGGACCTCAATGTACCATACATTCCAAACGAAATCTGGAAATATAGCATACGTGACTGCCCAAGATAGCAGCCAACATTTTATTCGTCTATATTCTCCCTTTAATTTGACATTGTGCACGATGTGCACGATTTATCAACTTCTTGATTATCAGAAATAAATTCCCGAGAAATCAAAGTATTCTCCACAGCTATTGAGATGACAAGTGGCACGGCCTTAAAATGCCATTAAAGAAAAATTTTGAATAAAGCCAAAATTCAACCAATTAAATAGTGTTCAAATTCATTGAATTAAAATATAATTTACCAAAAAAGGATCCACTACATCATTTAAGCTACACCCAAAATGAAATAATCTAAAGAAAAATGAGTCATTCATTCAACGATCTTAATCCCCGGCAATTGGTCTACTGGTTTTCCGATCCATTGGCAACATTTTTTTAAGTTTTACGGCTGGATCTGTCGTGAGTGCAACTTTGACGCTGTAGAAGATAAACCTATCACATCTCCAAAGTGGACTCAACTATATATTCTTTAAAATATTTTTCTATATACAAACTACATACTACACCAAGTACCATCTGATTGAGTTCAAAGATTATCGCATGTACATACTTTTTATTTTATACTTTAAGCCTTCATTTGCTTACAAACTGGAGTGTGGTCGACTAGTTAATACCCTAAGTCCCATACAGTGGTGTTTAGTAAATTGTGCTTAGGTTAAACACACACTTAAACGCATACCGCTAGGGACGAAATTTACGTGGTAGCTGTATGTATTTAGCCCCAAAACATTGAAAAAATTTTATTTATTAATCAGTCTAATAGAAATTTGTGGAATGATTTTGTTCCACTAAAATGCGTACATCTTCCAAAGCACAACTTTATATTTTTAAGAATTAGTTTTTCAGGTTTTCAATTTTTTCGTTCTATAGGAAAACCAACATATAACAATTTTAGTATCTAACTCAATTTATAAGAGTGGAGTGGATCGACGCTTCAATACAAATGGACAGAAGGCAGACAGACAGGGACAAGGCTAAGTTATATCGGCTCTTGATCCCGCTCAATAATATCAATACTTTGCTTCTGCGTGTTACATACATTTTCATTTTTGCTCTAAAAAAATTTTTTTATTTGTTCGGATCGGAGGACTACAACTTCTATTATCACGACATCAAAACATTGTGTTGTAATTCGGCATGTCAATGTTACAATAGAATTCCATATCGTATTAGGACAAGCAAGTAACAGTTTGTGCCTTCAAATATAATAACTGTTCTGCAGAAGACTTTCTTTATTTTAAAGAGATTCAATTAACATTTCTGCATGTAAGTAATACTAAATTTCAACTTTGTGCAAAATCAAAAATCTTATTGTTTTAGATATAGGGAATACCAATGTATGCAGAAATAAGAAGCTGGGTGCAAGGCATAAAAATAACAGTCTTTAAGTAAAGTCTATCGGGCCAATTTTTATTAAAAAAATAAGTATTTTCTTATTGCCGTCAGCAGCCTTAGCGCAAACTGTGGTTGTGCCTATATACGTATACGTAACACGGAGGTACAGTCGCGCAACAGAAGCTAATAATAAAATCATCTCTTTTGCTTTTTCTCGCTCGAACTCATGTTTTTAACACTTGATTTGTCTCTTAAAAATGTTAGCAAAACTTTTGTGCGCTCGTCTCGCTTCATTTTAGAGACCCACGCACGAACACACGCACACAGAGACTTACGCACACCCTTACTAAGGAACACACACAGACGCAATCTAGATAATTAATTCCCATGTATGTGTGTACGCTCGAATGTTTATATTCGGGTATGTGTACATAGACATTTTCTTCTCTTCCTTGACGGCGCCGTCACAGTCACAATCTTAGCGTCAGCCTCGCGGCTTTTCGCTCATTATATTCTGCAAAATGTACCAACACACACACACTGAAACAGGCACGCACATATGCTCACTAACACTGCCACAGCAAGAACATCTTGAGGCAGCAGCTGCCTACACTGTCGACTGCGGCGTCTGATTGGTTGTTGAAGTTCGCGTTTGCTCTTGCGCCGCGCCTCGAGCCACGAGAAACCAGTTTCTAAGATGAAGATAACACAGACAAGCGCGCAGCGATGCGGGCGTCTGCACCCTCTACTCCTGCTTACGTCTCTGTTGGTGTTTGTTTGTGCTAGTGTGTAATCGACAGAGCGACAAAGCTGCAGTGTCATGTTTTTTAGCTCGTGAAAAAGTTCGCATGCTTCAGCTCAAAATGTATTCCTGTACACGACTGACAAGCGTGCGTGTATGTGTGCGTGTATGTGTGCGTGTATGTGTGCGTGTATGTACCACCATACTTAACGCAGGTTGCCCCACACAATCGATACTAATTCCTCTGTTTCCACATAAAATGAATTGCACTAAATTGAACAAAATTTGTGTATAATGTATATTATAACGTAATAAAAAAAATAAATCATTTGTTCCTCATAGCTTAAATGTTATTCACTATTTACATAATTTTTACAACTATGGTATGATATTCTGGTAGGGTATTCTATGAACCTTTAAAGTGAAAGACTTTCAAGCAATAATATCGAAATCTAATTTGTTATTCAAAATATATTATCTGCTGTTATGTCACACCATAGTATGTTTTAATATTTTACTCTTTTCAAAGATTTGGGACAATTCCTGCAGACATAGAAGTTCAGTTTTCTAATGCTAACTGCTAGATGGCGGCACTAATTTTTGAATATTATAATTCGCCATTTGATTGTATAAAAGGATATTTTACCTGTACAGATAAAAGGGTATTCTTCTCAAAAGTTATATAGCATAGGGTAGTTTGCTCGGTGAGTATAGTTAGGGTTGTCCGCTAGATGGCGCTAGTGAAGGGAAATATTTGAGAAAGGGCTTTTACACAAAATGGTATATTTCTCTTAAGAATTTACAAAGCGTTGTTTTCTCTTAGCTGGTTAATTTTCTAAGGCACTTTTAATATATTCAATTCGAAAATTCTCTTTAATTTTCTGAGTGCCATTAAAGTAAATTTTCTCTCTCTTTCCCCTCACAAGCAATTCGGGATATTCAGTGTGTTGAATCTGAAAGCTTACAATTGAAAATCATGTTAATGATAACTGTGAGAACTGAGGTTAAGTTTTAATGCACTGAAATTCGCAGCTTACAACACAATTTCAAAAGAAACTAGAAAATGTTGCCAGTAAACTTAAATGATCCACGAACAATTTATTATATATCTGTATATATATATATATATATATATACATTTTTTTTTATGGCATAGCATCAATTCTTAAATACATATACATGTTTGTACATAGTATGTATATATGCATATTCATATATTTAATAAATGTATTTAATAATACATACAGTACATTTTCAATTGTAAACCCTATATATATATATAAATATATATATAATTCTAATGCTTGTTCTAACTATATATAAGATATTGTTTCATAAAACTTGAATATATATTTAAGTGTTAGCTTATATAATATAAATTTAGCCCATAATAATATTATTAGCATATTATTAAGACTTTCTTATCTCTAATATACAATGGCTTTTACATAAACGAATTTTTCTTGATCTATAACCAATTCTAGTCGCTGCTGGCAAACGTTCTAATATTATATATTCTATAATATAAAAAAATAGGAATGGTCATTTTTCTCCTTATAGAGCACATCTTACTTGAACACTTTGCTGAAGCTCGCGCTTTCAATTAGCGGCTTCTCTACTCCTTCTTCAACCACAGACTGCGTAACAAAGTTCCTTTAATAAGTTTTGTGTTTATTGTCCGAGAGTCTTAAAGTTTTGAGGGCACAGCATCATTTCTTATTAATTTAGCGGAACGGAACGGAACGGAATGGAGTGGAGTGAAACAATCACATAAATGTTTAGGTGAGTGCAATTTTTGTATCTACATATGAAAGTGTTCCGTCCTTTTTACTAGATCGAGTAATAATATATGTATGGGGTCCATCCGAAAACTTGTTTGCATGTCTCAAATCTCTTTGAGAACATTAAAGGTCAGTATAAAATATTTCTCGTCAAAGCTTTATTATTTTTTTTTACAGTTGTTATTTATACACAAAAGCAATTAAATATATTTAATTTTTATATGAGGTCAACTAGAGCTCGGGCTCATATCCAAAGCCAGTGAACGGATCTTCTGTTTTGCCCGCCCAAGGCCAAAATTATAGTACAATTGGAAATTGATATATCGGTTGTTTGTTTTTAAACTAAATCTATTTATTATTTTTTGTTTAAATAGAAATTAATACATATATTAAGTTTTTGTAGCATTTTAACTTATATAAGAATTTATCACGCCCGAAAAAGGAATTACTAAATTGAACAAAGAGTTGCAAACAGACTCGTTTACAGAGAAGTATGACAAAGTATGAAAGGGCTTTCGATCAGGAAAGGAAATACTGGTGAACTGTAAGTTAAATACCCACATGTTAAAAAAATTAAGTATCATTGAAAGTAACAGTACTAGAATTGAAACATTTTCAATATATTCTTTCTACCCAAGGTTATTACAAAAACTACATTATCTTTGAATGAAAAAGTTGAATTTAAAGTTTTGGAGAAGAAATTAAAATTTATTTTCGGTTAATAAACTTGTCAAACTTCATTTCTATTTTTTTGTTACTTTTATTGGGACGAGGCGGTGAAGCAACATGGAAAAACAAAGTATAAGAATTGGGGTATTGGTCAGATAGCTAGAAGATAGGCGTACAATTCGGCTTCAACCTCGTGCTCATCACCATCCTCGTCAATACCCTTGTCCTTTCGAGCAGTTTTCGTAAAAAAGGGAGAAAAGAATTGAAATAAATAAGAAAACCAACCACCAGCGACGACAGTCCTATTACCAGGTTAGATACAAAGCTCGCATCATAAGCAGAGCAGTTCGGCATCTTCCCATCGCACATTGCCCATCACCCACCGCCTTGCCCACTTGTCAGAACTCAATCCAGGACGACCGAAAGTGGTTCAGAGTCAACAACAAGGATGCCGTCGACAGCGCAAAAAAAGCAGCCAGAAGGCCAGCTTGGAAGCCAAAGAAAAATTGGTGTTTCACTGTCTTACGGCCGAACGCCATCGACGAACTCCTAGTAGCGTCCAGGGGCTACTTGAGCAGTTGATGAGGGAGTCTGGGATAGTGGGCGGTAAGGCGTTGTCGTCATCAACATCATCATCGTCGTCGTCATCATCATCATCAATATTTGAATTTAAAATTTCTTATTTTGCAAACGCGCGCCATATTTATTTCTTCTTTTGATTTTTCTCGCCTCCCTTCTTGTCACTTCTTGTTCTTCTTCGTTCCAGTTTAAGACGGTCGCTCCGTCGGACAGTCGGTCGGTCGGTCGGCTTTTAGATGGTCTTGCGTCCTGCTCCATGCGCACCACCCATCCAACACCCACCACCCACAAGCAACCACCACCTACAACGCCGTTTTGTTTTATTACGCAAGCATTTTCTACCATTAATAGCCGCGAGGCATTAAATTTTTAAATCACCCGGTCGAGAAACAGGGAGGTGGAACGACTGGGCCTTGGCGATGGCAATGGCGATGGCGATGGCGATGGCATGGTAGGTTGGAGTATTATAGGGCATGGACTATGGAGTATGGGGTGCGGGTGCGGGTGCGGATGTGGGAGTGGGAGGGGGAGTGGGAGTGTGAATTGGGGCGGGCGAGGATGGACGGGGAAGTAAACTGAACTGAATGGTAATGGTTCTGCCAAGTACAGTCATGCAGAAAAAACTAAGGTTTATGTTCGTCACTTTGCAAAATGAAAAAAGTAGTCGGTATGGGCTACAAGAAAACTCTTGAACTGCGTCCTACCAATAAAACACCATCAATGAATGACTTGAATAATCAATATTTCTGAGCATCTGAATAGATTTAGGTATAATGCTAAGTTTGATATAGTTTGCAAATATTTAACATTTACTTCGACCATGGAGTCTAATATATATATATATATATATATATTTCCAGTCTAGTCTTCAGCTTCAAGAGTCTAAATAAAAAACTTTTTTTCGAATCCCAATCTAATATCCAAGAAGTAACAAAACTCCCGACTAGTGTGTCCGACTGTCGCCATGAGTCGCCATGAATCGTGCTTCTGCTGACCTTATTTATTTATTGTTCGAATTTTAAATTTGTAAGATATGTTTAAGCCACTAAAAAGCTCAAATTCAACCGTTCACACATTAATAATAATTTTTTGTTTGCTGAAAATAGAGGAAGGTATCCCAAATTTTGAAGTATCCGAAATATTCTCTTCAGCAGGAAAAAAAAAGTTTGGAAACTGTACCTCTTAAGACTTACGAGATATGTTTGACTGTTAGCGGATTACAAGAAAATAAAAAGAAAATATACTTCAAGTCTATGGTTTTTTGTTATATATTTTTTCAAAAATATTATTCCCTCTATATACCCTTTATCAATTTATATAAGAAATATATATAAGCTATAAATGCATGGCACATTTTTTTTTTGGATAACCGACTAATATGAATCCAGCAAAGAAACAGTGTCAACATTTGGATAATTCGGATAATATTATAACATTGTATTATTTTTTTTAAATGAAGCTATATATATAAGCCAGATGAGATAAAAGTAAGCACGTAGTAAAATTGTTTGCATGCAAGTTCAAAGAAGACTAAAAGTATAATTTGCATATAAAGAAAAGGCAAGTAAAATTCGATCCATTGCGGGCTTTAGGCATGTATGTAGACCTGAATGACTGATCAAGGAGGCATATATATACACACGCACACATTTATGATAATTAGGTCTGAGCTCAGGTATTGCCCACCCTCCAAGACAGAGGGTAAACCTTCCCAATGGATTGTTTTGCAATTGAAGGACGCTGTCTGCTTCTTGAGGAAGCTGCTCTGGCTGCTTCAGTGACCGATCGGACATTTCTGGGCCAGTGGGCAAGGCTGAGGAAAGGGTACACCTGGAAAACGGGTTTTCTCACGATTTTCTATGGCAACTGTCATCGCAATCACAGTTGGGCCGGCACTACAGCTAAAGTAGGGGTAGGACTTGGGCTAGGGCTAGGGCTAGGGCTAGGGCTAGGGCTAGGGCTAGGGGTGGGGTAGCGAGCAGGACAACGGGCAGGACATTAGGTCCAGATGCTGCAAAAGCTGCTGCGGCAAGTATTCAAATTAGTTTCCTTTTGGTACATTACATATGTGCCGAATAGCGGACGGTCGCTCCACAATGCTAAGGCCCGATCAAAAGGGTTGTCTTGTTTGTCCTGTTTTGCCATGCATAGGTCAGTTCGAAGGCAAACATCTGAATTTGCATACCATCGGCCTTCACCGAGACTCGGGTCCGACTGTGGACTGCTCTCTGCCGAAGGCAAACTGGTCAAACCGGTCGGATCAAATCCTTTTTTCCAATGTGAGTTCATATGTTGGCCACTAGCACGCGCTACAAAAAAGGGCGACCAGTTTTCTAGAGGCCTAGAGACCCGCACTCATGTGCTTCATTGTTTCTATTCCCCAGCAAGCGGCCACACACAACACCCTATCCCAACCCCAACCCCAACCCCAAGCCCAAGCCCAAGCCCAAGCTTGAGAATTAAGAGTACGAGAGCGAGCTCTCATCCGCCCATTTACACACATGTGAAGGCTGAGCATATGAAAGTGAACCGTTAGCAAACACATTGTGTAAACCGTCATGTGACCAGGCGTAGCATTCCGAATTCAACTCTGATGATGAACATGTGTGAAAAACAAAGCTCCGAGACTATTCAAGTGAAATGCAAGAATCTGAAAGTGAAAGAAATAACATTTTTATTCGTTATATTCAATATTGACATTTAATAAATAAAACGGATCGGATCGGATTAGACATTGTAAAGTTTGTTTTTGTGCTGACCTTAAGAGAATCCAAATTTGATTATCTAAAATTCTGTGATTGAAAAGAAAACTTAATGAAATAAAAAAAATGAGTTCGGTAAAATATATTACAAGTCTTTGAACAACTTTGATTTTTTCTACAAATGAGAACGGTTAAAGATTCATTTGAGGACTTACATTTTCTGAGGCATATATTTGTAAAAAATATCATAAATACTTAGACTCTTATGGCTTTAATGACCACTCAAAAAAGAAACAGAATCAAAAAATAGGTAACAAGTGGCTAGCCAATAAATTTTCTACATTTTCGCCTAAACTGTGTTTTAATATTTTGACTGCACCCAAAAGCCAGTTAAAATAACATCGAACCATATAAAGATTTGATGAATACAGAACTTCTGACTGGTTGTCAATAAAAGACAAGAAGTGAATTACTGAACCCGTTCTCAGATTAACTTCTAGGCGAGTTTTATTATAGTTATAAACAGTGTTACAACTCCTATGCATTCTTTCAAGGAAATGAAGAAGTTACTTTTCCAACTGTAATGTTCTGTTGTTTCTCCATGGATGTTGTATGTCTTAAATAAACTTACTTTCTTTTTTACAGTTTAAATGATAAAATATTACATTTCCTCATGTTAAACTTAAATAATCTTTGACTATTCATCGACCTATGAGTAGTAATTAAAGTAACGAGCATTTTTGTAATATGTATTAAGATTCTGAAAAAAATGAATATTTCAAAATATATATAAGAAAATAAAGATAATGATTGTTTAAATCAGTTTAGCATAATGAGTGAAGCATATTTGCTTGTAAAAAGAGCATTTGGGATTGATTGGCTTCATACTATACGTACAAGCTGAAAACCTTTTTTTTTCAATAGCAATCGACTTCCATTTTATGGATTTTTGTGTACACCAAAATTCTCGAGTCTCTATTTAGCTATTGGATGAGTAATTTTGAGGATTGCCTCATTTTTCTTGTTGTTTGTATTTTTACTCTTTTCGAAATGCCAAAACTTCGCCTAATAGCAGGGGGTGGATGTCCAAATGGACGTTTCACAATTATATTTCATTGTGTGTGTGCGTGAGTGTGTGTATGTGTGTGTATTTGTGAGTATGTGTGAGTGACTGTCGCTCTGCCAACCATCTTGTTTCTTGCAGAGTACGAATACTCACCACCAGCAGAAGAGGCGAGCACAGGCAGGAGCAGCAACAGAAACAAAGGGACAAAAGGAACACCAACCATTCTGACGCCCCTGCCAAACCCAAAGCCATCGCCCAAGCACGAGCCAAAGTCTAAGTCCGAGTCGCAGTTCGATTTCATTCGGTTTGCTTGACTAAAGTGAGGGTGGGACACTCGAAAGCAATGGCGGGAATCCGGAAAACGAAAGTAATTGGGACTACACTGACTGGACTGGGATGGCAAGAGGGACAAGGATAGGGACAGAGACTCGTTGTTGATGGCCAAACGGACATTTCAGTAATCTGAACATTTCTATCAAAATTATCGAGTCCGTTTTTTGTCTCTTTTTACAATGTATACCATTGGCGATTGGAAAGGGAGATTGAGTATTTCGAATGTATGTTTCCCATGTATTTGAATTAATGTATCCTCTATGAAAAATGTATTAATGTTTATTTCCAGACATATTTTTTGTTAATGCAAACAAATTAAGTAATTCTAAATGTCACACGAATGTTTAAGTACACCAAAATGTAATCATTAACTTTAACTATCTTGTAGGGTGAATGGGGAGTGGTATGGTAAGAATGGTAATGATGATGATTGGCAAATAAATCGAAAATCAGTATGTTGATAAATAAGTGAAGTATATTTTTTACATTTTATTTTTACTACATTTACTAATAAATATACTCAATTTTCTTTTATTTTCTTTTGGACCACTCAGAGCAGCAAATACGGACTTTTCTTTGCTAGGAATATGTTTTAAGCAAGTAATAACCTTGAAGTCGATCCCAAGCCACTTTACAATACATTGTTTCTGTTTAACAAAAATTGAGAAATATTGTAAGTCGATTGTGTAATATATAAATCACTATATTCCACATTATATCTACAGTTTAATTAGCATAAATATGCAGTACATCCAGTACATCCATCAACACATTGTGTGCTTGAATACCATATAAAAAGTATCTAGCAGCAAGTTGGAAATTGTCTAAAACCATTACCCTGTGAGAATTAAAAATGCATAAATAGGGTATAATGTTTTTGACAAAATCCATGTCACATGCTGAAAGTATAAATATCCTTAGTCAACAAATAAATATCCGAATCAACAGCCGAGCCGAATAACACCTGTTCGTCTCTCTGATTTTGACTACTTATCCCCAGTTCCCTTTTTTTAATATGTTGTTGCTTTTGATAAAGTTGTACTTCGAAAGAATTAATAATAAATAATAATAAAAAAGTTATTCTTATGTTTTGAGCAGCAGGACAAATTTCAATGGACTCGGCTATTGATGATAAACAATATTTTAAAAAAAATCTACTCTCATTAAACGGGAAAAGAGTCTAAGGAAGACCGTAGTGTCCGACTTCAACTTTCTTACTTCTTAAATTTTTTATTCGCGCACGTCAGTATGAACGTCGAGGTTATAGATTAAACGAAAATTATATTTTCCTGAAAGATACATACATTTTGCACTTCATATTTTAGATTTGCTCTTCGAAAAATATGAGTATAATCGAGATATCGCATTTTTAGGCTTTAGGAAGAAGAAGTACATCAGCAGCGGTTATTTTAAGCATGTGTATGTGGAAGTAGCTGGGCGAGAGGTCAAGAGTTTGCATGAAGAAATATAGCAATAATTACCAAAACTGGGTTTTAAAGTATTTCCTAGCTCTGCACACCTGATTCGAAATTTCACTCTACATTCATAAGATTCATGAAGATTGAGATATATAATCTTAGCAGAATCACTGCTCATCGTAGTATAAAGAAAAAATTTATATTTTTAGCTACACGGAAGTCAATCAAGAATGGCAATGACTCTTTTTCCATCAGAAACAGACAAATCCGTTGCAATATTTTTAGTTGATCAAATATTTATATTTTTCACTCTGAATATTTTTTACAGTATATAAACACAAACTGGAAGTTTTTAGCTAAACAGATGTCAATCAAGAAGAATAATTACTCTTTTTAAATTAGTTAGAGACAAATCCGTTGCAATATTTTTACTTCAATAGAATATTTATATTTTTCACTCTGAATATTTTTTACAGATTATGGTCGCAAGAAGTACACACCACAGTAGAAATCTGTACCTAGAAAACTATAGTTATAGTTATAATTAAGTTATAAATGTTTTTACGTAAATAAACTTAATTTTAAAATAAATTTGCAACGACGTTTACGACTAATTATTTTAGTGTTAATAAATCGGTATGCCTTTCTGCCTGGTAAAGGAACTCAAGGTTAGAAAATTCAGTCAAAATTATTTTTTAGTACCCATCAAAGTGTAGATGGTAGATCCCAACAAGCATATATATATATTTAGAGGTGAGGGGTATTTTATCGTGATATTCGATATCTACATATAAATGCAAAATTTGTCGGATTTCGACGGTGGTAAATCTTACCAATCCCAATATAAAGCCGAATTCGAAACAATTGCAATATTGCATATTGATCTAAAATAATAAACTCATACATATATATATATACACATGATATCGATGTTGCATTTTTGTTCACATGTTTAATGGAAGAATTTACATGCGTGTATCTTAGTTATCTTAACATTGTTAATAATATATAAGTAGTATATTTAATTTTATTTTTTACATACAATTGCTTAATTGCGTTTAATACAGAGTGCAGCATACAGTTCACAATAAGTATTTAAAGCTGCAGCTAGTTAATCATCATTTAATTATACATATACATATATCCGATTCCGTCTGTAGCCAGATGTGATGTATGTGACCGCTAATCCTTAAGTAACCTGATTTGATCTGATACTTTGCCAACGATTGACCAGAGGAGGATAAAATAATATTCTTCTGAACTTGGTTTTTCGTGGCTAAAATATTTACGATAGCTAAAAACGAATTCTATTTTCAGTGTATGCTTAATGCCGAGACTAGCTTTTGGATTGTTCCATTACGTTCCGGACGACTCCTTTCAAAAACCAGATTAACCAGTAGCTATAACTTACAATCCGATTACTTATTCACAAAAAATGCCGGATTCGGTGATAAATTCGGTGGCATGGCAATCATATTTACCCCACCTTGTTGCTGCTGCTGCTGCTGTTGACTCCGCGTGTTAGTTGCATATAGCTGCTGCTGAAAGCTGTGATATTGTTGGGCATACTTAAGGTCATTCGAGGAGGGGCCAACAAAGTTGACGCCGCTACCACTGTTGCCAGCAGATGACATAAGGTTACTACTGTTGGGTCCAACCATGCCTGGATGTCCTTGCCCCTGTCCCTGGACAGCCGGAGGTCCTTGCATGCCCACATTCGGCACGATTTGCGATTGACACATGCCGGGTGGTATGCTTTTCATGTGCTGCCCCTTTGGTTGTCCTTGTTGTGATGCCGCGAACATTGCTGGCGAGTTATTACAATTAGCGGAGCCATTGTTAAACATTACACTCGGATCGTTGCAATCCAAACCTTCCTGACCTCCTGGAAACTGGCCTTGATGTCGGTTAACGATATTGCCGCCAGGCGCCTGCAGCCGGACGCTCATTCCACCATGTTGCCGCATCCCATGAGGTCGCATGCCACGAATCATAGGACCTTGACTAATGTTCATGTCATGGCCGGGTAAACCGGGCAACCCAACACCCACCGCACCCTCATCATCGAGACCAGACAGTTGATTACAGTTCTGAAAGAAATTCATGCTGATGCCGTTTCCAACGTGATTGTTGACCATTTTATTCTGTTGCTGATCTCCGGGAGAATTCATATTAATGGGTCCAGCTCCAAGCATCATGTTTCCCGCATCATTTCCAATCGCGTGCCCACTGACACTGCTAGCCATCTGTGGATTAGCGTAGCGTTGCAAGAACTCCAAGCTGGGCGCCATACGCACATTTCCATTATTACTACTGTTGTTGTTGTTGTTGTTGTTTTGCGGGCGCACCGGCATATATTGTATTGTATTCGGAGTGCTGGCCTTCACTTGGATATTTGGATTAAAATTGGGTCCAAAGTTGACAGGCATGCGACCCATCATGCGAGCGCCCGGTGGTAATATACCATGAAAACCAGTTCCGGGCCCTGGACCAGATCCATCGCGTACCATTCCGTTGGGTCCAGGACTAAATCCGGGCCCTAGGCCAGCCATTTTAGGATTCAACATGCGCTGACCCATCGAGTTAATCAATGGATTTATTGGATGACAACTGTTAGGAGCATTATTGCCGGACCCGTGACCCATGTGATCCATACTCGAAGCATCCATATTTGGCACAATTCCAGCATGCTCCATGTTCATGTCGACAGGGCCCTGACCCATCATATTCATCCCGCCGGCGGGACTTCCCACCCCCGAAACACAGCTGGTCAGTTGCTGTGACATCTGGGCTAACGATGATATTGGATCAAAGTTCTGAGCCATTTTATTTTGTGCTGGCCGATTGCTGCTGTTCGGATTCAGTGGCATATTATCAGAACGTCGGGCAAATTGTACAGACGGTCCACCAGCTCCGCAATTCTGACGCTACAAAATAAAAAATTGGATCTGTACTTAGCTCTGATATTACGCATTTGTATTTCCCTTTTGTAAACGATCTCTCACTTACCTCCAAAGAATTATTGCCATTAGGGCCTTTATATGCATTCATGGCAGTGTTTGGATTATTTTGTAGTTGTGGATGTGTATTGAAGTTCAGCCCTGGGCTGGTTGCCGGAAATCGCGAATCCATATTGTTCGGCTCGATCAAATGATTGACAGAATTAGCATTATTGGTATTACTATTGCCAACGGGCGACCGCGGACGTTGCGGACTTGGTCGTGTGTTTTTCAACTCACCTAATTAGTGAAAATAAAACAAATATTATTACGATTAAAATGCCTACATTTAAACTTATATAAAACTCTTAAAACGTTTTGTGTGTCTAGATCGAAGACTTTGCAAATAACGCTTAAAACATACAAACATAAAACTACCGCTCACGACATGCAAAGCTCAAAGATGGATTTATATCAATATTGTGAAATTGGGATATCGAAGAATTAAATTATAGGCCTGAGCTGCATATGGTATACAAAAATTTCAAATCTCTTACATTTATTTCAGAAATTGACGCATTCCCACATAAGAACATGGTGACTGTTTAGCTAGTCTTATTTTGATCGAGTTATACAAAACTGTAAAGTTCTACACAAAATCAAAAATAATTACCACCATTTGACGTTGAGTTAAAAGATTCCAATTCCTTTGGCGATAGGTGCGCAAGCGGTGTACTAGGATTACTGTTCAGATGATGGTTCATCACATTAGATTGGTTGCCACCAGCTCGATGTCGACTTGAAGGCGATTCGGCATCTGTTTGATAACAGTTTTTGGCACCCATATTCGCTGACGTGGATGCGATCGTAGATGAGTTTGTTGTTGATAGTTCCATGCTAGGTGAATTCGATGGCATTCCAAGAGCGCCACCAGTGCGTGGTGAAGGCAGGGAGAGATTGTTCGGACTTGACGGATTTGGAGATTGCGTTGCAATAGGCACCGATGCTGAACGTTGAGTCGGATGATAAGGAGGCGGCGGGCCTTGAACATTATTACGAATTACTGCGTTTGATGTGATAGCATTACTACCAGATGGCGCAACGATAGGCGGCTGTTGACCGCCTGGACCTAGCCCGGGACCTAGTTGCCCGGGCACAGGCATTCCTGAGGGCCGACAACCCATTTTACCAACTTTTAGACGCTCTTCGAAAAACTGTTGTTGTATTTTAGTCCACTCCATTGGCGTCATACCTCCTTGAGGCATTGCCATTCCCTCTTGGCTACCAATTCCAACCTTATCTCCAGCGCCGGCAGCCACTCCCATAACACAGTTGGCGTTGCCAAAGCCTCCCATCATTTCAGGCGAATTTGCCATTAGGTTGGGATTATTTGAGCACTGCATTCCAACATTCATATTCACGTTTATACCAGTTCCTGCTCCGCCAGCTCCAGCGACTGGGCCTCCATTACCGGCAACTGCTGCTACTGTTACACTAGCTTGAGCTGATGGTCCACATGGCAGGTTGGTTTTCTGTCCACTATTGCACGACATTACGGCTCCTATTTCACCAATAACATCCGATGACAATGGCATTGGCAACAGTACATCCTCGTTTAGCTGTACCGGTAAGTGATCCGATTTCTGTGCTGCCTGCATCTGCAACTGCATTTGTCGCATTTGGGCATTTGTTCCACCTGGGATATTCATCATTATATTGCTCATCGCCGAGTCGTTAGACAGCTTATTGATTTGGTTGGGACCACTGTCGTTCTCCGGAAATAAAAATTGATTCATTTTTTTTATCTTTGCAAGTTGCTCTTCTCGATGCTGGCGCTGCTGTGGTGTCAAATTCTCGTCCGGCACTTTGACACCCTGTAATGATATTATATTGGTATCTGCTGCCAGTTCGCTGTTGCATTTGCCTAGATCAGTGTTACATTTGCCAAGGACGCTGTCAACGCCTTCTAACAGTTTTAAGGCTTGCGAATCGGCCGCAACTTGTGATGAGGTGTCCAGGGTATTTCGATTAACTGATTGATTGGCATTTGCAGACTCCCAACACATTAAATCGGTGTCATTTACAAGCGAATCGGGTGGCGTTGGATCAGCAAAAGTATTTCGCTTGCTACTGTCGGGTTGGTTGTTGAAATGGGATTTTGATGAACCAGCACTACCCGGTTTTTGTTGCGGTTGTAGCATTTTGGCCAAATTCGGATTTGGATTTAGACTTCCAGAAGTCAGATTATTATTGGCATTTGCATTTGGATTAATCCAGTTGTGCCCTCCAGGCCCGGACATATTGCAAATATTAAGGCCCAAAGAATTCTGTCGCTGTAGCTTATTCATTTTCATTGGATTCTTCATAAAAAAGTCTTCGAGGAAACTCTTTGTCGCCGGCTGCGTGCAGTGGTAAGCAATTATCGTCTGAAATTGGCCACTTAGCACCGACTCGGCGCCATTATTTGCCAATTGCGTGGAGAACACAAATATATGGTTCTGCTGTTGCATATAATCTAAACAGTTGCCCAGAGCATTTCCCACGCTATTGTTGGGCATAAAATTTGGCGCACCAACAGACGAAACATTGATCCCAATGCCAAGGGATACACCGAGCCCGGGTCCTGATCCAGTTGGGCCACCGGGGCCTGATCCACCAGTAGCATTTGGATTAGAGGAAGCTATATCGCTTATTCGATCAGCATCCAATGTATTGGCCAACGCGTTACAACTAACGATGTCGTTGTCATTTGTAAGTCCTATTACAGATGCTGGCTTTTCAGTTCCAAGTTCCATTTTAACTAGCATAACATGAAAACAAAATATTAACTTGCTGATCACTTTTATATTGCAAACAACTTACCAGGCGTGAGGGAACGATCTGGTCCATTATTCCCAGTAGGACCACCAATAGATCCAAATCCAACAGGTGACATGTTGGGCGAAAAGTGATCTTCTTTCTTCATATTAACTAAGCTACCCAGAAGATCAGAGGGCTCTTCCTTAACAGCAGTTACAGCCGCAGCACCAACAACAGAACCGATTTTTGTATTGTTGTTCCCAATTGCTGAGCTATTTTGATTGGCTTTCTCCAACGCTGAGTTTGTTTGATTTGACGTTAGCTTTGACTTAGCTATTGAAGAATGATAAATTAATGTTTTTTTACATAGTTCAGGATAGTAAGTTTATTTTATTTATTATTAGGATTTAAGCTGATGGTTATTTGTCTCATTTTGATTTTAAATTATTACGAAACAGATAAATAGAATATGTTAGACCAAATATTAAAATTAAGGCTTTAATAAAATTAATTATATTCGATCAAAAGTTACTACATGTAAAAATTTGTACTAAATGTACTACGAATATATCTTGAATTAACATTTATTTAAATGTTAAACAAATTTTTGTCCAATCAAGGCAAAAATATTAAACAATTGTAATTAAAGTGTTTTGTAAGTTACCACAATCTTCATCCTTGACGTTGATTTTCTTCTTCTTTAATAGATCCTCCTGGTGCAGATCACCCTCAGAGGTCAACATCAGAGCATTGCTGTTGCTGCTATTACTGTTCGTATTTGAATGATCGCTGCCATTATTCGGATTTTGATTCGGTGGCGAATTAACGCTGTTATTGATTAAACTTTGTCTCAGCGAGCTGGGAGCTGCTCCCACTTCCGATTGCCCGGACGCATTGCTTGAATTTGTATTTGTTGTATTTTTACTACTGTTGTTGTTATTATTGTTATTATTGTTGCTGTTGTTGTTGTTGATGATTATGTTTGCACTGTTGCTGTTCTTGGTAGGTGCGTCCGACTCATCTGACATGTTTTGAGTTTGGTTGGTTGGGTTCTCTAAAAACCAAGAATCGAGAGAAAATAACACATGTTATGTTGTTGTCCGGAACTGCATTTAGATGCCCTACCTGGCGATAGACTTGAGTATGGCTCGGCTTTCACCTTAACCGTTTTCAAAGTTTCAATTTTTGTGACATCGGCGTTCGATGGTGATTGGCTGGCGCCTCCTGTGGTTGTCGACAGCATTCTAGATTAGCCTACATGGAACACTTATCATGTGTTCTGCTCTCTTAAGATGTCTTGATCTGTCTTGACTTTCTATGTGGGTTATTACTCTTTGTCCATGATCTCAGTGGAGCTCTTTAGCTCTGGCTCACTCCATCTAGTCTTAATTACACTTCATCTTTATTTATTTCATTAAAACAAGATTTTTTTATTGTTTAAAGCAAAACAAAACTTTATAAGAACACAAATCCCCACACATACGGTCATGTATATTTGTATATAAACGCTAACACACTCAAACAAAACAACAAAAAAATTCTGTATACATACAAAACACACTCACACACATACATATGACACAATTAGCTTAAGAATTGTTTTTATTAACCAACATTGCTCAAGCAGTTCTTTTAATTGTCTTGCATACATATTATGTCACTCGTAAGGTAAAAAAAAATTGTTACTCGCACAGGAAACTTATTTATTTTTAATTTGTAAATACAACTCTTCTAGCCACTTGGCATGCTCCTCCTATAAAACATACTATCTGTGTTGAAAATACTAAAAGTATTATTTTAGTACTAGGGGGTCGTGTTACGTTCCGACTGCATGAAATATACTGAAAGTAACGATTACGCAAAGGGTCATTACGGGTATCTTTCTAGTTAACGGAAATTGCTTCATTTAGTTCCATTAAATATCACAGTGAACAGTTTTCGATATACATTTAATCCGTGGGAAAAAATACATTTTTATTAACATAAATGTTTAAGAAATAGGCTGTTTTGTGTAAACAGTAAAAATATGAGTGGAATATCGATAAGATTTAGAGATTCAATAGGTTGATAGACAATCACCATAAGTTAACAAATTTACTAGTACAAAACATCGATGCTTAAAAATTGTATTTCTTGTCAAAAGCAACACAAATATATTCCTAAAACAACTAAACATTTATTCATTTTATTATAAATTTAAAATCAATTTCCTTAAAAATGCACTTATGGCTTTTCCCGCAATATTATTTTAAGAAAAATGGTAAAAAAAAAAAAAAAAAAAAAAAAAAAAAAAAAAACATTGTAAGCATCGATGTTTCCAGCACAATCGATAAATACGAAGCTTATTCGAAGGAAGTCGACCTTTTCACACAGTCAACACTTATTTTTCAGATTTATGTAAAAAGTAATCATTTTCTCTCACAAAAAAAATTGGGCACAGAATTCCCTAATACCAGAATCAGTAGAAGAAGCAGAACAAAGCCAAAATATAAAATCATTTACCTCATAAAAATATTTTGGAAACGAATACCACTACATTTATTTGAATGTTATACTCGATCGTTTTGTTAACCTGTACTCCAAGCTATGTTACATATACTTGAACTGTAGTCCCAAGTTATTTAATTTTATTTAGTTTATTTCTAAAAACAATTGCAGGTTATAATTATAATTAGATAAGTATCATGATTAGCGATAATGACATGATTGGTGATAACGACTATTATTATTATCGTCAACATGATTTTTGTCATTATTTAATAAATTCCAAAGAAAACATGTAAGACTTACATTTTAATCACTGTTTACGTTGTTGTAAGTTGTCCGGAAAATCATGTATCTTATACAGAGCTACAACTTAAAACACTCATTTGATTACAGTGAAACCTCGATATAACGAACTTCGTTATAACGGAAAACTCAATATAACGGACTTTTTATTATGTTAAAAAACATAGTTTTCATAGCAACAGCATCTCTTGGTATGCAATAAATAATTTAAAATCGGAAAGCTGTATATTAATCTGGAATAGATTATCCGTTCGGTATTCATATTCGATGACTAGGATAAGGTTAATATTTGGATATGGATATGATATGGCTAGCTCTGTTTTCAGCATAATTTGGAGGGTATGTTGGCCACCATTATTATTTTATAAGTTCTTATTTATCATAATTTCACATAACTATGACTGACTTGTTTTCATTGAACTCAATTTATATTGCACAAGCTTATCTTCTATTTGTAAAACGAAAACCATTTGCAGAATCAGGATTTGTTTTATTTATTGCAATTAGCTTATTTATACACAAGTACATATACTTTTTACTCCAAATGGGTCTACGTAAGTGTACGTATTGCATTTCTATAATATTTTTTATAGTGTTCTGTGCAATGTGTGTTTCTTTTTTTTGCACATCTTCTTTAGACTAAATTGACTAGAATATTTCTTCTGACTCTGATGAGTATTCGCATTCGCATTCGCATTCGCATTCGCATTCGCATTCGCGTTCGCATTTGTGTTTGTATTTGTATTCGTATTAACTGTAACTGTTAAATAATAATAAGTATGCATGTAGACATACATTTAACTAATATAATATATTTGTTTCTAGATGCTTTGAATGTATCTTGCAGTGCGGAAAAATAAATAAATAGGTATTTCAGATATTCCACACATACATGTGTGTACTTGTGTTTGTGTATGTATGTATGTATGTTTCTATGACCACGTATGTACTTTTGTGTGTGTGTGTGTATACATTTCAAATAGTATATACAATACATATTATATGTACTTCAATTACGATAATGTAAAAAGGATTACAGTATTTACATATAGTTTTATTGGTGTTTCATTAAATTTAAGTGACTTTCTTACATTATTATTATAATTTTTTTTCTTTGTGTTTAGTTGTACTTTGTTTATTTTATAAATTTGACTAGATTTACATAGTTACATGTTTTGACATATTCTTCTTATTGTGAGATTTCTAAAGTTTGCATCACTCGTTTCTAAACGCATTTAATATATTCATATATTTATGTACATGCGCGTGTAAGGGTTTATATCCCTATATATACGATCTCAATTGTAAGTTTATTGCCACACCAAATGTACAGTACGTGTTAATCCTACTTAAGAGTTAGAGGTTACAAATAAATTGAATATCATGAAATGTGTTCAAAAATAAGCTGAATTTCAGAATC
Source organism: Drosophila pseudotalamancana (assembly GCA_037075185.1). Taxonomy (NCBI): domain Eukaryota; kingdom Metazoa; phylum Arthropoda; class Insecta; order Diptera; family Drosophilidae; genus Drosophila; species Drosophila pseudotalamancana. The sequence continues at coordinate 25,209 of JBAMCK010000401.1, read as the reverse complement.
AGGTACCAAAAAAATTTTCTCCAAATTTACGAACTTTTTTTTTAACTTTGTCTTAAACCCCATTAAAGGAAACTAAAAACTTTATATGACATTGCTTTAAATGACAAAAAACATAAAAACTGAGGAACTTTCAAGTATTTTTATGCATACCTTTTTCATCATCATTTTTGCGAAATATTATTTGAAGATATCTACCTTTTTCTCTATATAAATATATATGCGTATCTTCAATCTACGTTATTATTCAAAATATAAAAAACAGGCAATACAAAGAATCGTAAATCTCAGATCCTTATTGGATTAATCAACAACTTATTATTCCACTTTAAATTATTATTGTTTATCTGATTAAGATATGAATTTATTAATTTTTGATCTATTAGAATAACGATCCAACTAGAAGAGAATTTGACTTACGTCTGGATTTGGTTCAGTGCTATAAATGAAGAAATACCCATACTTTATAGTAGAAAAATAATCGCGATATATTGCATTGGGTACATGTGGAAAGAGGTATTGGTATCTGAAATAACACTCTGTCAATATAAGAAGGATGTGGCATCTAATAAAAAGTAAAATCTTTATATTATATGTATATATGTATATATATGTGAAATTAACACATACATGCACACACACATATATATAAATATATATATATATATATATATGTGATGTATGTGATTTCTTTTCTGCTCTTTTATAAACTAGATTTAAATATGTGTATTGCATTTGAAGCTTAGTGAACCAAAGATTCATTTAGTTTTAAGGTTGGATCTTTATAGCATTTCGAAGCTAATCGAACGGAGACCAGTTTAGCCGAGTTTATACTGGCCAACAAGCTATCATGGCAATCAACGTCAATTTCCACTTGACCATTAAAGTATTCAATGCAGTCGGCAACCCCTAATCCATCAATGGATATATCCGATTGTTGGGCAACTAAGCTGGGCGACCATTGACCTTGTTCTGAGTCACTATCTTGTTTGAGATCGATATCTGGATTAGATTGCGGGTTTGCTTTCTTCTCTGCTTCCGGTTCAACCACTTGCTGCGGACGTAGACCATTGGAATTAATGTTAACAATGTTAAACTCTACGCTTGCTTTTCCAATCCGACTCCTCTTCTTCTGTTGTCTTGTTGTTCGCTGCTGTCGTGTATATAATAATACCTTCGTGTTAAGGCTGGAGTCTTTATATTGGGGACATGATGTCAAATTATCATCCGATTCGGAATCGGTACGACTGCAAGTGTGACGATAGGAATTTGAAGTAAGCTGCTCACTTTGGGACTGTTTGTTGCGTGATCTTTGCGGATATTTGCCATTATGTCACAACATGTCATCATGCTCATCGCCGTCGTGATCGTCAACTAGAAAGTCATGATGTTCCAACTCCAAGTCCATTTCGCCTTCGTCATCAAAGTGCCCAAGCGGCGACAAAGCCGTTGTATGTAGATTGCTGTATTGTCCAGGCGTTTCACTGTTGCTCTCCCTCTCCTCGGACTCCTCCTGGTGCTGTCTATTATGAGAGTGATGTGCATTTTTAGTGTCGTCATCGCGCCACTTGTCCATAGATCGACGACGGGCGTTCATAAAGAAGTTTCCTACCGTTGTAGGTTCTAGTCCCAGCTGGCGTGCAATTGTAACTTGCATCTCCTTTGAAGGCCTCTTTGTTTCCTGCAAGATATTCAAATGTCAATAGGGTTCATAGATCATCTTGAACACCAACTTTACTTACTTTAAATATTGCTTGTAGTGTTCTTCGTTGCAAATCCGTAAAAACTAAGCGCGGTTTTTTTGGCTGAGGCATTTGCTCTATGTGTGGCTCCTCCTTGCGGCGACAACTCGAGCCCGTGCCAACTCCAGACCCCGTGGAGCCGCTTAACATAGCTGAAATTGATTTAAAACAAAATTCTTATAATCTACAATACGTATTTTTTCATTACTTAAGTAGCTTCCAAAGCACAAGGGTAAGCATTTCAAATTAATTTTTTATTGCAATTCAAAAATTGTATTCTTTGTTATTTTTTGTATTTCAGAATGGAGACCTTAAAGTCGTGAAATTAGTAACATTATAAGATGCTTAATATGATATTTTACATACAATAATATTTTAAATTTGCATTCTTAAAATGTTAATGTCACTGAGACAGGCCGACATGTCTTCGTCAAATCAAAATGTTTTATACTAAATTCGTTGCTTCCGAAATGAATTGATTCTGGGTCAAAATATATTGCAATAAGCTTTACTTACCATTTGTCGAAATGCTTGTCGCAAGTGATGTGTCGGAAGTTGTATTTATAAGCACAGGTCCGGCTGCGGAAGAAGGCGAAGCTGATGAAAATACAACGTTACCCATAGTGCTAGGTCCTCCTGAACCAACTGCACTTGAAGGTCGCTGAGGTATCTGAGCGGCTGCCATACGCAGAGCTGACATGCGTTGAAACTCTGGTTCCTGCAGCCATTTGAACATGCGACGGAAGGTCTCTCGTCCGGACTTAAGTTTGGACCACGGTTTTGGGTTACGTAATAGATCCGAAAGAGTGCCCTGCGACCGACAAAGCACACGTTGTGCGAAAATCGCCTGTGGTATGCTGTAACGCTTCAGCTCAGCGGAAATTCGTTGGGCTAATTCTTTGGTATTAATCTCTTCCATGTCATTGGGTCCCCCTGACCGATTGTTTAATGCAGCATTCGAATTTCCGTTGCCGGACATACTGACCACTGAAGCAACTCCACTTAACTTTGGTGACAGCTGCGTTAACAGTTTTGGTTGCTGCTGAGCTCCGACGAAACCGTTCTGCTGGTTTATATTGCACACATCTATACCATTGCTACTGTTTATATTATTTGAGTTCTGTTCGGTATTGCATTCGTTGCCATTGATTTGACTCTTTGCATCTGTTTGTACCAGATGTTGTTGCTGTTTCTCCTGTCGTTGAACAATTTCATCAATGCCCACTGCTATGGAGCTTTCACCAGGAGGGGGCGTCGGGGACAGAGAGACCACAACGGGTAAGTCGACCGTAAGATTTGCAACAGATCCGTTCATATGCGGCAGCGTAACAACGGATGCCGGTGAGTGCAAAGACATGGACACAACGGAACCAGCGGACACCGAGTGCGGGCTGAGCGTTGGACTATGGTGTAACCTTATCTGAGAGCTACGGCCGCCAATGGAATTGTTTGATGATGTGCCCATTAAAAGTTCATGATCTTGATGATGGTTACGGTAGGACGATTCATAATCGTTGACAACCACCCCATCGGAGATACGACTTGGAGAGAGGCATATTACTTGTTTCTGTAGTGTCACTGGAGGCAATTGCATCGCATGCCCACCCTGATCGTGGCAATGTCCGTGCCCATTGCCATTACCGTTGTCATGACTGTGTCCATGTCCATGTCCATGTCCATGTCCATGTCCATGTCCTTGGTTACCTCCTGATGATTTATGTACATTAAGATTGACATTGACCTGCAGTTGAGGTGAATGCGGGTGCAGTTCGGAATGAGGAGAGAGTGCATCACAACTACCTGGTACTGAACCAGGAACCGGCGAAGCCTCAGAAGTGTTGTGAGTGTGAAGATCGCAGGAGCCAACCATACTAGATAGTCCGTGCGATGGCGAGCTGTTATAATTATTAGGCGGAGGTGAAATAAGTGAAGGCAATTTATCATAGGAGGCGTACGGTGACTGCACACCACTCAAGCCGCTAAGACTCAAGTTACTTAAGGAGCCGTGGTGGGCGCCCTCAATGGGCATCGGAGGTAAGCTTGTGAATGAGCCGCAATGATTGTTTGGCCCGCTACTTGAAGGGCCACCAGCACAGGAGTTAATCCTGCCCGTGGCGTTGCCACTGCTGCCATTAGCGCTGCCCGATGAGCTGGCGCTCCCCGAAATGTGACCCACATACGCAAACTTATCCGACATCGTGGATATAGGCGGAAGCGGCTGGATGGGTGTCAGAGTTGCATATGAGGTTGGACTGAATCCCGGCTCTGATATGCGATTATTAACTGAAGTCAATGTTTGATAGGTGCTGTGCTCAAGTGAATTGTCGACGGCCAGTACAGGGCTAAGCAACTGCCCACCAGAATCGCGATCATCGTCATCTTCATCTTCATCAATGTCCTCCTCATCGTCTTGCGACGGAACAATCACGGACAACGACTCTCTATGATGTCCATGGCTACCAATGCCCAGCTGTATTGTCCGATGCTGTTGACGTTGATGCTGCTGGTGGATTAGTTCCGATGCAGCAGCTAGCCGATGACTGTATTGTGGATGGTGGTGTTGATGGTGCTGGTGTTGTTCATCGAGCAGCTGTTGGTGATGTTGGTTTAATGTGACCTCCTCAATGCCGCCGTCCGAGGACAACTCATCAATGACGCTAACATTTATGTTGGACACATTAAGATCCATTTGTGGACTTGTGCGTCGATGATTAATTCCATTCCCAATTGCATCGGAATGATCGGCGTGATCACGATGAACGATAACTAGTTTGTGTTCCTGTTTTACTGCAATAAGTTGGGATGCTGTGCTAACGCTTAAACCATCCAAGCTGATGTCAGAACCACCAAATTCAACGGGACTATTGACGCCCATGCGATCCTGACTGTCTTGATGTATAGGGAGAAGAGACAATGGAACACTCCTTCCGCCATGTAGCTGCAGTTGTTGAGGCACAATCTGATACGTCGTCTGCAAATTGCTATGACCCATTTCATCAATTACCATAACCACAGAGGTGGACTCGTCATCTTCATGAATTCTACCATTATCAGCATTCGAAATCAGTGTCTGCATTGCGCTGCTTAGAGCCACAGGCGACTGCGAATCAGCCCGTGGCTTGACGTACTTCATCCCGGTCACAACATCACCAATCCCGCACTTAGACTCCCCTTCTTGTCTTTGTTGTGGCTGTCCGACTCCAATGAATTCATTTGTTTCCACAACCATCTGCTGGCTGAACGTTTGTGAATCAATTATATCGTTCATTGATTCCATTCCTCATAAGCTACCTTTTTGAAGTTTCTCAGGTAACAGAAATTTAGAATTGCGGATGGAGCACCTGCTCTGATTCTATGCTACCATCTAACCGGTGCACTGTAATAACAAAACAAGTTCAAATGAGTTTTTTATATGACCGAGAGAAAAGTCCCCTATTGGTCTAATATATTAATTTATAATAACAATAAAATCTTGAATAGTTATAGGGAAATGCTGTTAGGTAGGCACAATAAACTTTTTTATTTTATATCAAGAAATATATCAGCTAAATCTTCGTATAGTCTGAATTATTATTGATGATGTACTTGATTGCACAACTTATATATATATATATATATATATATATATATATATATATATATCCTTTATAACCAAATATACATTGACGAAATACATACAAATAAATTTCAAAGATACCACTCCATTAGTAATTTTAACTAGACAAATATTACACATATATTTGTGTGATTCTAATTTGTTGTTAGTTTCCTGAATTCGTTTTGTTTTTGTACTTGGCTGTTGCCATCGTCGACAAAGCTTTAAGGGTTGATTCCGGAAAAAAACATACGAACGAACACACGTACACATACATACTTAAACTAATTTATGTGTATATTGTGTAAATGTGTCTGTGGTTGTGAAAGTTTTATAACTTACGCTTATTTAAATGCAAATATCCATGAATCTGATTTTGATTTTTACTTTGTTTTTAAATAATATACATATATGTAATTTTTTTTATTGTTTCACTGTAGCTGCAACAACACAATCGCACGCAAATTCACTTCCTTCTCCCAATACACGCACTCATGCCAACGAACATATGTGTATGTGTGCATATGTATGTCAGTGTGAGTGTTTATGTTTTTATATCCAATGTATGTATGTATGTACAAGGGGGTTCTTGGGGTTGTTTTCGCATTTGTAATGAATTTTTTCCACTATATTCGCCTCCAATTTTAGCCTTAAGCTGAGTCTTGGCTACATTTTAACTGTCCCGTTATTTTGATATTATCATTAAGTGCACTTAAGTTTATGAAAAACAACAACAAAAAGGTGCCATTTGCATAGCTTTAATTAAATATATGTTTATATAAATTTTACACGGAACAGGAAATCAAGAACTTTCGCGATAGCCTATAGTTTTAAAATAAATAAAATTCGTCCTACTTAAATCTAAGTTTTATTTAAACTGTAACTTGTTTCAGAAATCGCTGGTGGAGTGGGAGGGTATAAATGATTGTAGTGTGCGTGTGTTGTAAAACTTTATATTATGTGACCGAGAGCCCGCGTTACTCGCAAGGTTTCGGCCTCACGCAGAATATACCCAATTTGAACTGAGCTGAAACGAAACGAACAGGCAAGCAGATATATGTACAGCGGTCGCCATATCTCGTGGCCTGATGAGCGAGCGGGTGAGACCCAACGTCCAGCCCGTTACCCCTACCGCAATTAAAACGGTTTTGTGTGCAGTGAAAGCACCAACCCAACCACCCCTTGTTGTTACATGAAGTTGCCATATAGTTCATTTATAAATAAACAGAGATTTATATAGAGGATGATTTTTGCCATTTAATTCCATACCAGATCCTTTTACCTTAGTGATATATATAATTATAATAATAATACAGATATATTTGCAATTGCAAATGAAAGCAACACAACTTTATTTAAAGTATGGCAACGCCAAACTACCCCTAGACTGCTGTCGACTCACCATATACACATACTTGCTTTTTCAATTTACCTTTTAATTACATTTACTCTATTATTATTGAGAGACCACGCGAATCTATGAAAATTTGTTCTTGCTGTCCAAAAAAGTATTAAAAATACAAGCTAAGAACATGTGCAACCACTCAGTAAAGCTCATCTATTTTTCAAGATGTGGCAATGCCAATCCACCCCTAAGCAGTGCGCATGCGCGCTCATAATTTTCATTTTTATTAAAATAACTTATCGCTTGCCATATGGGACTGAAAATAATTCTGGTTTAATGACAAGCTGAGAAACAAACGGAAAATGAGAACGACACTAACAACTTGTTTTTAGTCTTTATAACAAATTTAACATAAACACACATATGTTTGTATATATATATATATATATATATATATATATATATATATATATATATATATATATATATATATATATATATATATATATATATATATATATATATATATATATATGCATATGTATCTATATACAGGTATTTGTATTACAATTTCTCACAAATTTCAGCCCATTTTTCAAAACAGCAGCGCGCATGTGCAATTCTAAATTACCTTAATCCATTAAATATAGGTAAACAAGGTATAATGTTCCTATGAAAATGTATGTAATAGGCAGAAGGAGGCGATGCGACCCCATTCAGTTTATATGTATGAACGCGCCGATCTCAGCAACCTAAAAAGCAAGGGACTTAAAATTAAAAATTTAGGTACGCCTATATAACTTCTTCCGATTTCTTGTTATCGATAACATATTTTAGCATAGGCTTCAGTTCAGGCTTAAGTTCGTCATTAGTGGCGAACGCTGCCAGCAGTCCAATTTTCGTCGATAGTGGCGTGCATTTGCATGTATGTGCATGTGCGCGTGTGTTACATGGCTCTCTTTGACTTAAAATCGTAAGAGACCCGAATTTTATTCTAGTTGTCCAGTCATATATTGGTGGAACAAAAGAATTTTAATTTTATATATAGGTTACCCTTTCTTTTTCATTGATATCGATTTAAGACTTATACCACATATATTCTCCTGAGATACCTTTCCTTCATTTGCCGCAAAATCGATATTATCTTAAAACTCTTACAAATTTTCAGTAATATTAGATAAAAACAATAAGGGTCTCTACGCTTACGTATCTTTTTATGTTTTTGGGATTTAATACGCACAGCTACAGCGTAAATTTTATTTAATGTTAGTTTAACGCTGATTCTCCAATTTTGGTATGAATGTGCATGCGTTAGTTTTTGTGTAAGCATGTAGAGAATATATGCTAAGTTTTATAAACAAAAGCGGTGCACACTATTCGGGGTATGTCCCATTTCAGTTTTCTTACTTATTTTTAATTGGGACTATCCACATATATGAATAATGATAATAAGGCTCCAGAGTACCACCTAGTCAGGTATCTCAAATTGGCGAGTGCTTTCTATAAATATGAACGACGAATTTGTAAAGACTTTTAACGGCTTTAATTAACAACTATTTTACAGCAAATACAATACATTTGATTTGATCAGTGATTGACTTTGTCTAACAGTTATTATAGGTTGACGATCTGTACTTAATAATCACTTAAATTTTAATTGTGCTTAAATAATGCAGTGCTTCATAGATAAGGATATTTAAAATCGAATAGCCTCAAACATTATGATTTTAAAATACTTTTTACTTTTCGAGACCATCCACGTACATAGATATATAATTTTCTATTATTTATTTATATAATAGAATAATAGAAATATATTTTGGAATATGTTTATAGGCTTGTGTGTTGGTTTCAACAATAACTTTTAAGATTTGAATAGTATATTGAATCTTTTTTTAACACTTACATCTTTTAATATTTTTGAATGCCTTTCAATTTTTTTTAATTAACAAGTATCAGTGTTATTTACGAGTTACGAGTGGTCATAATATATATTTTAAAAACTTTAACACTTATCTGTTTTTCATTTAGGTACTGAAGTCTATGCCTTTCTACACTGTACTCAAAATGTGGAACAGAGTCAGTTTTTCGTAAATCGTTCGACGTTAAAATTTATTCTTATATGCTGTTGAAACAATTCATTTTGATCTCATATATATATACAGAATACAGTATATATATATATATATATATATATATAGATATAGAACCTTTAGTTTCTACAACTAAAAAAAATACAATTTAAATATAAAATAGCTTATGATTATTAGAATTAAATTTAAAAAAAACATGGAGGTAGTTAAACAAAAGAACAAATTGAATACAGAATACAGTATATATATATATATAATAATATATATAATATATATAATCATAAGCTATGTTATATTTAAATTGTATTTTTTTTAGTTGTAGAAACTAAAGGTTCTATATCTGTTGATATTTTTAACATATCAGTCAAAGAAAGTTTTTTTTCTTTAACGATCTTTTTCGAAAGCTTATCATCTTAACCAAACCGCATCTTAATATATTTATTATTTTTAAGTGCTGATAGTATTTTTCTCAAATATTTTCTGGTAGTCACCCAATAATACAATACTTAATCTCAAAATTAAACAGAAGAAGTCGCGTTACGTGCGCTGTCAATCGTTAGGCTAGAAGCGCGCATACTAAGAGAAGCGAGTGATAAGTTGCTCTGGTAGACAGCGTTGGGAGAGGCATTAGCTGTTAGGAGAAAATTTGTATTCTCTATATTAGGTACAGCTTTATTTTGAAGTCCGTTGCAATACATGGCCGACTCGTTATTCGAGCGAGTCGGAAGCGGCAATAGAGATTCGGAGTTCATAGTCATAAATTCAGCGAGATTTAACCCGTTAATATTTAGTGTTGCGGTTCTGGAACTACCTCCATCATAGTTGTCGCTGTCAGCGGCAGTCTGATTACCATATAGATGAAGGCGGGAGCTGAGCAACTTATTGCAAGCAGGACATGATCGAGTGGAAATATTCTTATCCCGTCGCCGAAATAGTTCATGAGCACATCTACAAATAAACACCAGTAAGAAATTAAATAATGTTAGTATAATTATAATTCTTTATTTAAAGACATTCTATACCAAGCTCGGACTTAATGCATAATTTTCTCTGGACATGCCTCTTATTTAAAAAGGTTCTGAACGGCTGTAGTCCCGCTACTGAATGCTAACGAAGGGATACAGTAATTGTACTTAGAAATCTTAAGTTGTATTTTTTTTATATACTGAATACTCTGGGACGCGACAATTTGCCAATTAGAAATTTTAAATTCGATTAATCGTGCTTACATTAAAATAATGTTAATTTTCAGACTTTTTCATACACATCTATATATCACACATTCTTCATGGGGTTGCTCACGCCGGTCATAGCCAGTTACTTACATTTTCAGAAAAACATTATACCCTGTTTACCCATTTCAAAACGGTTGAGGATATAATAAACTAAATTGTTATCACCAACCACTAGGAAGTTTATGAAATCAATGTCTTTCAGGAGCATCAATAAGAACTCCAGTGGGAACATCAATAGTTTGTCATACAGCTTAACGCACTCCGAGGTATTTCCAGATTGAGAATGATTTTGAATGGTGTAGCTATCATCCAAGCTGACTTGATACATATGGATACATTTTGAAAAGCAGCGAGCAAGCGAAGGTGAATACTAAAGTTAATTTCTTATCTATGAACATGGATTAATAGACGGAGCGAATAACTGCGCTGCTACAGATGCGCACCTTAATCAAACCTTTCATGCACACATATATATTTAGGTATGTATGTGTGAAAACCGAAAATCTTCAATCTTTTTAAGTATTCGGCAGCGATCTATACCTCGACCGTCAACGGATCAATATCCTTCCAGTTCATTTTAAATTATAAAAAGATTTTTACTTTAGCGTACAAACATTTTAAACTTTCACTACTGCTATAAAAAAAATAATTGCGTGTGATGTGTTTTTTTTTTTGTTTGAGAGCCATAAACAATATTTCTTTGTGCAATCAAAAACAATATGTTACTTATCTCGCGACTTTACTTATGTGGAGAAAAAATGTATTCTAGATGTACCCTACAAAAGGTGGAGCACCAAATCAAGAAGTTTAAAGCTAAAAAATTCCCTGATGGGAACAGGATTGGATTGGGTCGTTGTCTCAATAACAACCGACGCAGACACTGCAGTGCTAACTAGAAGCTTAAGCATTATTTTAGCTGCAGAAGACTTGCAGCAATACGTGTGCAGTTTTAAAGACTAGACTCTTAAATGGATCATAGACATACTTTTACTTACTACATGCAGAGGTATCTACATTTACTTAAAAAATAGCAAATTTCACGCAAAAATGTAGGTATCGTACTAAATAGAAAATTAAATTTCAAAACAAATACCACCATAGTTCGGCAGTCTATTCAGCGAATTGGAGTGGTCCTTGGTACCCAAAAATAGGCTGTCACTTTACAGCAAATGCATCAAATACAAGTGCAAAACGACAGCATAGACGTAAAATCTAATTTAAATAGATTACAGTTCCCCAATCAAAGATAATAAATCGATATCACTATATCGGAAAAGATCATCGAGTTACGTACAACGCCTTGGTGGTCACCCTTGACTGTAGTCTGGTGAGTAGCCACCAAACCAAAGAATACCAGCCCGAAATCATGTAATCCACTGGATCTGACTATAAAATACCTTCATTTTTATCCCCCATATAGTCTTTGATTGTAAATAATTATCCCATAACATGTATAGTATTAGTAAGTTAGTTATTAAACCTACACGTCTAAATTTAAATCTCTAGCTTGATTGACTCAGCTGTTGATCCTGATCAACAATTTATATACTTTATGGGGTCTGGTCAGCTAATCCTCCTTGTCCCTATTACATACATTTTCAATTTTCAATGAGTTCAAGATATAATAACATGTAACACAGATGTGATACAGAAACGAGGACACACAATCGTTCGGGACACATGATTTCGTATATAATATCAAATGAAGTTCAAGTATTAGTTAATTGTAATTTTACGGAAGGTAAGTTTAGTATTAGCATTAGTACATTACTAATTTTCGATACCTGTCCTTATTCCCTTAAATTAACAGATAAGAAAACTGCAGTCGAGTTTCCTCGACTAGGAGATACCCTGTGTCCCGGGCAGTGCTATTATATATAAAATGTTGCTAACTTATCGACATTCTTATTCAAGAACATAAGCCAAGACAGATATGCATGATTAATTTGAACTCAGCGTTAAACAAACGCACGCACTCATACATATACACAAATATGTATACATATGCGAATGCTCGCCGCTGTCGAGAATTCGGCTGTCGATACAAATTTCTTATCCGATCTTAATGAAACTTTTTTTTATTCGTTAAAGCCATATATATGCGTATACCTTTCGATGCGCAACATCCTATCTAAAAAAAAAATGAAATATAAATATTTTGCTCCCCAAAAACTCGGCAGCGGCGGAAAGTATCCTAAATCTGAAGTATTCAAAATGTGTGCCTCCTTTAGTTTAATATTTACCTGTATCTCTTAAGATTTGGAAGATATGCTCAAAAAACCAAAACTACATGTAAAGTTTCGAGCCTCTTAAACTTCAGAATTCGACGCGTTCATAATATGGACAGGAGTACGGACTGACGGATGTAGAGAACGCCAAATCGACTCGTCTGTTCATCCTGATCAGGAATATATAAACTGAATGGGATCGCCTGTTACATACATACATTTCCTAAAAACATAATTCCTGTTTACTCATTTTTAATGGCTTCAGCGTATAAAAACTGGCCATTTCAAATACTTTAGTATATGTGTGTTACTAAAGCATTAGCACGACACGATGCTCGAGATAATATTTTAAATTTTTATAGCAATGAATCATTATTTTCTAAGCTATTTACCTGGCATGCAAAATATGGGCACAGGGTAAAGCTTCAAGGCTAGCAGGATGAAGACCAAAAACTTCTCCACATGCTCCACAAGTCAAACCGAGAGCCGCGTCCGTCTGATCAGCCAGTCGAAGATGTGAATTGCACTGGTCCTCATCGCCCAACGCTCGATATATAAGTGCCAATCGACTCCGAATTTTTCGAACTAGTAGCTACGACATAAAAAAGCTATCGTTATTTTTTGTTTTTTTTTTTTAGCTCATGAAATAAGATCCATTACCTTTGCTCCTATCGAGCTTGCAACCTCCAAAAGGCGTGTGTTAAACTCCAAAGGTCTGCAGTTGCAAATTTTGCTTTGAAGGCGAAGGGTTTCGAGACATCTGGCAGCACCATCCATCGCTTCCATCTGAGCCATGCGGTCCCCTAAAGTAGCCGATGTTCCCATAGCCTGCTCATACTGTCGAAATGCTCTCTAGATTCAATCGATAATGTAATTTTCATCAGTTTTAAATTTTGTAGGTACGCATTTATAAAAGTATCCTCCTACAAAATCTATAATAATAATATATATCAATAGATTCGGAATCCTCATAGAGAATTCATGATATCATAAGACCTATATCAATACTATAAATTATAAATTTTTTTTTAGTCTCTGGTTGTGTCCAATAAGGCCAACCAATTATAGAATAATGAAACTTTTAATACATACATCAATGTCCATTTTCTTGCGGTAAATGTCTCCCATGATCCGAATACTACGCGTATAAGTCGCCTGATCTCCAGAAATCAATGAGAGCCTGGTTGCTTCCTTGACATTTATATGAAATACAGCGAAATAAAAATGAAACAAATAAGAAAACTTCGGTCGAGTTGGCTCGACCCCGTATAGGGCTGCCCAACAACTACGCATACACAAACGTGAGGCTATACCTTTGTTATTTACGATATAATTCGGGTTTTCCCGAAATTAATGTTTTAGAATATTGGAGAAATGGGGAAGAAATCCAAAATGCGTGTTTTCTTCAGCTGAATATATATATGGAATGTGATTGATTACTCAAGGGCTTAATGTACGAAATATGAATAATAAAATAAAACGTGTTATGCTTACAGGAAGACGTAAAAAATAATAGCTTATCAAAATAAACTCAATACAATACATACGGATTGACGGACTGACAAGCAAACTGACAAATCAACTCGTCTGTTGATCCTGCTCAAGAATTTATCAGCCTCCTTAGGCTGTTTATACATTTTGGGTAAAACATTATACCCGGCTTACCCATTTTTAATCGGTCAGAATGTAAATAAAGAAATAAAGATCGGTTATAGATAGATCACCATGCAATAGTCGTGAGCATCTCCTAGGTCTCCCTGTTTGCGCAATGAGGCAGCCATACGAAGTAATGCGGCGCGATGATGGGAAGAGTTAAGATCGCCCAATTGAAGGGATCGAGACAGATCGTATGCCTTGGATGCATACGTTGCACTCTTATCGTTGTCCTGGAGCCTACTAAAGAGTTCAGAGAGCGCCACATAGACCTGTAACTCGAGTGACGGATCCCCAATGGCAGTAGCTATTTTGTGGGCACCCTGCAACCCTTCCAAGGCCCGTGAGAATCCACCCATTTCCAGATATACTCGAGCCACTGTCAAATGCACGAGTCCACTGCGGCACTTCGTTCCAGACTCATTGTATAGCGAGTGTCGGGCATAAGCCAAAGCCCGTTCCAATCCGCCGAGACTAGCGTGGGCCCTACTGAGATTGAGATAGGTCTCGGCGCGCATGTTTGGTGAATCCAGCTCCTCCGAAATGCCCAACTGCTGATGCCCGAAGTCGATAGCGTCTCGGTACTTGCCCCAATCCATGTGCGCCTGATACAGGTAACCCAGTAGCTGAAAGCAGTCCTCCCGCCGACAGGTGCCCTTCAAGGCACTTCGCCATGTGCGAACAGCAGCTGTTTGATTATGCTGCTCGTACAAACGCAAACCCCTCTCGATCTGCGAAGGAAAAAAGCGTTATACATTCAAAGTGTAGGGGAAGTCATTCTTTAAAATATGGAATACTTTATTTACGCGTTAAATACGTAGTCTCTTATTAATTAGTGATTATATGAACATATTAAAAGTTCCTCAAAATATATATATATACTAAGTAATACCATGTAAAGAAACTCAAATCGGGTGTGCCCGGCTAGGAGATACGCTGAACTTCATGTAGCTTTTCATAGTCGTATTCGAATGCCCGCCGCTAGTCACGGAATGGAGCTGTCGCTTTGTTTCTTAAACCCAAACTATCCAAAAATGGAACTATAACCCACACACTCAAATTAATTCAACTGGAAACCAGGGACAAACCCAAAAAACGATATAATATTTTACATAGTGTAGTACAAGTTCGTACCTTCCGTTTAGCTATGTACTGGCGTAGACTTCTTTGACATGCCCAAAAACAACTTATTACATTATTGACTTGGCCGGAGCGTGCTAATCCGTGTCGCACCCACAAAGATCGCGATCCTACGTCGGCATCGGGGCTAGAACCGTAACCGGCAATTCTTGAGTAATTTTCGTCAAATTGGCACAAATCTGTACATAGGTAAGAAAGACATTTGTTATATTTAAAATTTGAAATAATAGCTTTGAACAGACCATTGCAGTTATCCAGCAAATATCGAGATCCATCGGGTGAGGCGAGTAAATGGGTTGCTGATAAATTATGATTTTTCGGTATGCTAAAAGTTTGATATATATGCAATTAACATAACGGCAGTTCTAACTGATTGCAATTACTTGCCTAAGCAGGTCTTTGGATGCGATGCTCTCCCATGACATGGCTGCACCTTATCATTAAATATTATAAATTATGTATATGTAAAGGGAAATCAATATATGTATGGACAAATATTGCACAATTAAACTGCGCCATTTAAACAATTATTTCTTAGGGTCTTATTAAAATAAAATTTATAATATGTGAACATGTGGCGAATAAATCAGATTTTTATTTAGACGAAACTTTGAGCACTACGAAGTTCAATACACGTGACCTTGTACAATTTGAACACAGGTTCAGTTTCAAATGCAATTTTTCTCGCGGCTCTCAGGGCAAACCGTGAGAATGTTTGATTTCACTTCCGCCCTTTTCTTATTAAATAATACATTATCTTAGGAACTAGCTTGGATCCATGTAAGTTACGAAATAATCGAAACAGATATTGATTTTGATATTTACTTCTTAATCTGCTCGATTGACTTCAATAGTTAGGCAATTTTACACTCACGACTGCCAACAAAATAAAACAGTTCACCAAAGGGGTTGCTGTTACTGTTTGTCTGGATGCTGTTCCCACAAATGAGAATTGACGTTTGTCCTCGTTTCTTTTAGGGATGCCAACATCGTGATTTCCAGTCTAATAGAACCGGAACCAGTTCATTCTGTTATGTATTCTGTATTACACTTTTCCTCAAACTGTACCTTACACAGTGACTCCAAACATAAATATTATTTTGATACGTATGCGCGGAGCTAAGGATAAAAAAAATATGAATATAATGGCCTAGTTCTCAATTCAAAAAGTAGTCGAAACTTAAAAATTAGTTGAAAAATTACGTTTATAGTTTATATATATATCCTATGTAATATCCTTAATCCATTAAAAATGAGTAATGATTTTGAAACCTTTTAATATTAACAATTGAGAAAACTCTAGTCTAGTTGTTATTAGCACGTTTTGCTCTTTTCTCTACATAATTGCACAAGAACTTGCGCATCTACATGCATCGGAATATTAAACTTAACACACACATAACGAAACTCTCGCTGAGCTCTAGCTGTGCTTCAACCCAAGTAAAAAAATGCGCGAGACTATAACGTTTTTGTTTATTATCCGATCTTCATAAAATTTCTGCGATATATTAATGGTACTAAAGTGCATATACATTTTTAAAACTTTCTATCTTCAAAAATAATTTTTTTGTCAATAAAAGCGTAATATGGGATTTATTTTCAAAAAAAAAATTACTTTGATGACACTATATCTTAAGATGTACAGATATTTCAAGTCTCTAGCTTGTTACGATAGCTGCTAAGATCGGCGCGTCCATGTATAAGTACAGAGGTACAGATGGAGAGACGGACAGAGACATTCGGACAGAGCTTAAGCTAAGGCAATCTAATCTTTTTTAAAAGTGGCGCTCAAAAGTAACTAGGTTAAAAAAAAACAACGGAGGATTCGTCGAACTTAGTGTAAACTTTGAGACTAGACAGATCTTTAATAAATATTGTTGGTGAGCAACAATAATTATTAAATATGCTTTCTTTTTAAAAATTAAATACTTTTCAATGAAATGCAGTGCAACATCAGACGACGTTAAGTTCGTCACTTGCAGTAGAGAAGTAAACAAAATTTGATATATAACAGCACTGCACGGTGTTCATGGCATCTTCTAGTCGAGCATACTCAGCTAAAGCTTACTTACTTTCCAAATATTCAATAAAAACATTTAATTAAATAATTAGAACTAAAATTAAATTAATTGATCAACTTTTTTACAAATTACGTATCCACATAGAAGTACCAGTATTATATATATTATCCCTCTGATGAAGTTATAATATTAAAATGTAGGGCCTCCACAAACAAGAAATCATAATTCAAAACAATATTAGTTGTGCTCTAAATGGTTGCCGTAGTTTTTTTATATTTTTCTTTTTATGTAGCTGTAAAAGAGATCCTCCCACATTTATTAATATCATAAACATGTTGTAAATTTAAATTTTTTTATTTGCATTGATACATTAATCACTTCTCCACTCTTGCTGCCTGCCTTCGTTCGTATTCTTCTCATACATAATTAATGTAATTTTTTTCGTTTGTGTTGAATGCATTTGCTTATTTTACCCCTTAAATGGTATAAGTAGATATAAATTTGCTGTGCTACAGTTAAAAACTACAATTTAGTCCTTCGCTACCCCAACTTTGCTATCAGCCTACCTTTTATTTGCATACCATTTTTTTTAAAAGTATAAGTGCATATACATTCGAATGTACTCAATTATTATTGAATTACACATTTACCATTCATCGCTCTCGGCATGTGTTGCTTGTGTGTTTGAGAATGTGAATATGTGTGTGTGCGTGTGGATAGTTTGAATGCTATTATAAGGTTCAGATATATAAAGGGGCTACTGATTTAAGTAATCTTTGCGACTGTTCCATCGTATATTCAATTTCATTATCTTTTTTTCAGGGCTTAAAAAAAATTGATTACAAATCATTACCAAACTTATAAAATTACTTTGGGGGAGTCTGCATATGTACATAATCTAATAGCACGACGAAACTCACACTATTTTAGAACGTCAGCGAGCGGCTTGTGACTATTTATCAGAGTGTGAACATATGAATTCAGAATTAGAACGAAGGAAAAATGTACCCAGTTAAATACAAGTTCAATTAAAAAGATAATTCAATTAGTTACTGGTTAAATAGAAAATTATTAATAAAGTTGAGTATGTATGTAAGGATGTATATAGTTGTTTGTATGTATTGTATTGGATTGTATTGTATTGAGTTCTCTTGTATTGTATTTGTATGGTATTGTATTGTAAGCGTAATCCTATAATCCATTTCAATCTGCATGTGTGTAGTAAGATATTATTGTATCTCCTTGTGTGTGTGTATATTGTCTCCCATTTAAGAGACTCAGCTTTGCAAAAAGCTATGTAAATTATTTGAAACTGGATCCGGCTATCGGTTTCTTTCACATTGCGGCCCAATTTTTGCTAATGTGTGGAACGAGTAGGTCTTCGGATGATATAAATTCGGTTTATTCGTAAGTTATTTGCAATTCTTAAAAATGATCTTCAGCTATTGCAGGATAGGGAATAGCAGTGCCATGAACTATGAGATACGAGTAGGGGAGTGTTGTGTGTTCTGCTCCACTCACGAGCTTAATGTGTATAATATTTAAGTGCTGTATGTGTGTATTGTATGTTAATGTGTTGTTAATTAAGTTAAATATTTAAAAAAACGTGAAAACCAAATGTTATTTAAACAATATTACTCTGCTGTATGATTTAAAAGTTAGTTTATACATATTTTATGCTCACTTAGCTCATTTTGAGTGATTATTAATCAGAACTAGGCTTTAATTATACACCGAAAGGATGTGCCTCCGGTAGGATAATCCTTGAGTGTGCACATTTTTATTTTCCTATGTAAATGTATGTATGTATATGAATACTTGCTTATATGGTATATAAATAATTTATTCAGTTTTCTTAATGTGTCAATGTGTAAATGTGTGTGGACCAAATGCTGCATCAATACATGAATTACAAATTCTGTGATCTATGATTTTTTTTTTATTAAATATACAATCATTATAACGTTTCACCTAAATTTTGTTGTGTCGTTCGTTCCACATACATATAAATGTGTATATATATATATATATATATATATATATATATATAATATATATATATATATATATATATATATATATATATATATATATATATATATATATATATATATATATATATATATATATATATATATACGAATGTTTTTTTTAGTATAATTTCTTTATGTAATTTCTACTATACACATACATATACTGCTTGGTTCATTTACAAAATTAAAATATAACAAAACAAAAACAAAAATATTATAAATATAAATATGAACGTAAAACTTACAGTTGAGTTCTTTGAATTTCACCTTTCCCATATTCGAAATACTTATTACGAATATAATTGTAATTTTAATTGTTAGTGTAAATATTAATGTAAATGTTAATGTAAATGCATATGAAACATATTCATACATACATAGGTTTGATATAACATTTACTTTTCGTGTGTACGTTTACGTTTACGTTTTCGTTATCGTCTCTCTGCCATTGGCTTAGTCACTTACTTTCTAATATCCTACTCGTGTTTTTTTCCGTACGCTAATATATCAATTTTTTCATTTCAGTCAAAACTGTCACCGTACAAGGCAGCTATTGTACGAGAAGTATATGTCTATATAATGTAAATTACTTTCGAGTTCGAACTATATCAAATTTCTCTGTCTACATGAGTGTGTGTGTTAGTGACAATGACTTATTTCACATATATATTTTATACATTTTAATATATATATATATATATATATATATATTCTATGCAAAACCAAATTCATAAAGAATAACCAAGAACGATGCATGGAATAATCAATATTCAATATTCCTGTTTTATCGATTTTAAGGAGCTTAAATGAAAAAATATGCTTTAAGTTTGCACTAGAGAATGATAATTAGATGAAGATGGAGGGGAAGAAGTATTTACAGCAATTGAATGTGCTACAATTAATATTTGTGTCTTCCGTAAAGACTTAAGATGAAATAACTAATTCGTGAGCTTCGTAATCAAAATGCTGTAACGGCAAAAGTAGAGAGAAGTGTATTTTAGTTGAACATTTTGGACTCGTGATAAAGAGGATATAATAAAGCTTGCAATGGATCCATTGATTCAATTATTCGGAGAAATTCGGGAATACGAACTGCAACCAAATACCATAGTCACATGACAATATGACGCATAAAACTTGAAATTCTTCATCTTGTATCTATAATCGTCGTTAATTCGGCGTATTGCCCTTCGTGTGACTTATAAGTTAGGTTAAGTTAAATCTATATCGCTATAAACTATGTTTTAATGCGCTTGAAATTTTCATTTGTTTACTTATTTAATCTATTTTCACCTTTCTCCTTCTTTTCATCTACTTTCTTTTCACTTTGCTTAAATTTGGCTCGATTCGCGTCGATCCTATTGGAAATACAGAATCTGTAACTAAGTTTACATAGGGTACTGCCAATTAGAAGTCGTCTATGTGATGTTATGGCTTTTAAAATTTCATCTTTCAGCTTTAAGCGAGTCAGCCGCATTCGTAACTATTCACCGGTACATGCCAAATCCATCCGGATGACGACCCAATGCATTGACAGGTGCCCAAAACATATAATGGAAGGCGTATACAATGATGGTGAACAAGATTGTTGTATTTGTGCCATATAAATGCATAAGGTTGAGATTTAAGGTGGTCCCACCGCCTGGTACCCAACTCCAAATCCATATGTATGCATCGAATTTGCTTACAGATGCTTGCCCCGATCCACTATTGTAGGTCAGCTCTTCATTTTTAACTACCTCATTTGGATGTTTGTCATAATTGTGATGGTCATCTGTAAATTAAAAACGGGTTGAAAATTCATTTTCTTTTTGATTTTAGTCAAGCTATAGATAAATAAAACCTTTTAGCTGGACAGTGATCTTACATACAAAGGAAGTTGGTTGGCATTGGTCGGGTTGGGCACAACGCGTAAACTGTGTATGATGTTATTATTATTATTATTATTTTTCTTTTACACAAAGCGCCCGAATTTCAATTGTAAACCTTTATTTTAATAATCTTCACCTCGTTCAAACTGTATTTTGTGCTATTTTGTGTACAATACCTAACTTAAGTTTCTGCAAATCATTTTATAGAAATTATTCTCTTTGATTACAACTCATACAATATTAAGATTTCTATTTCTTTCTATATCGAAGCTGCCCGAATAAATTACAGCCGAAACTCCGCTGTTAATTGCTAATTGTAAACAGTTTGTAAATATATAAAATAAATTTAATATATTGTTTACTAACTTAGTCCAATCTGTATCGAATTTAAAATTAGTTTTTTTATTTAACTTCGAACGGAAAGGGAAAATCTTCAAGGTTTGAAAGTATTTTAAAAATAATACTAATTTTTACTTCCACAAATTAGTGACGAAATGATAAGTGTATGTGAGTATATATTATCGAAGAGATTTAAGGACAGGTGTGTGAACGCAGGTTGGATACGGGTTTGTTGCGAATGGAATGCATTTCTACGTGTTCTACTTACTTTTCATCTTTTTATTACCAAGGTCTGGCGGATTGTGGAATGATTGTGTGTAATTGCTAATGATTGTATTATGACTGTCTGAGATGGTGTTAATTTTGACATTGGTGTGTTTTGGATGGAACAATTGTTGGCTATTATTAGTTATGGTTGATGTAGTTTTTAAAATTCTGCCGGATTGATGTGTGCCTCCGTTTGCGCTCGAACCAATGCCCCAAGCTGTTATTGGCCAATTAATAGTGCTTTGAACAATATTACTGTGATTTGTGTCAATAACGGGCGGCAGGTAGTCAGAAATGTCTCTGTTAATATTGATGGGAATGCCCGAAGAACGGTTGCCAACTTCTTGTAAGTAGTAATGATCAACATCTCCAACCTGATTTCTTAATGTATCCTTACCATTGCTGTTCATATTCATATTGCCCTTGTGGTGTGGATGTTGATTATTTGGTTGCGTTGGCACATTATTAATCCGAATGCCAGTCTGAATGTGATGATGACCGGGATATGTCATATGAACGCCACCACGACCTGGTGGCAACATATTAATGCTGCCATGACCAGGCGACAGCATTATGCCAGTAGGAGATCCGCTACTACCACTACCAAGTCCAACTCCTCCTCCAGGTCCAATATTATTACCTATTACGTTCGGTTGGATTGGTATGCGATTGAATTGATCAATATTTGTATTAATCGAGGTACCCATTCCGTTAATAGGCTTAAGTTGAACACCGCTTCCGCTACCAACGGTGTTGCCAGCTGCTGATCCACTTATGCCAATTGTATTTACTCCGTTTTGACATGTCCATGGTTAGCATTCAAATCCAGGTTAACCCCTGAATTATCGACGCCATTGCTTACGGCTCCAGCTCCAGCTCCACTGTCTACTGGAATACTGCCTAAGAGCGTACTTTCCGTTGTCTTGTTCTTCTCTTCGGCTGCACAACACACTTTTGTGGAGCAGCGACCACCTATACGACGGTACAAATCGTCTTTCGATGAAGTCGCTATTTTTTAATGTAAATAAGAAATAATATAAATTTACAATACATTTCAATGATTATAAAAGTTTACACAATTAACTTACAAATGAAGTAGTAATCATTTCCAGGTAGGAACTCTAAACCACCTGGTTGCGGTGTAAATGGCCGGAAAGTTATCGTAAAAAACATTAATTTTTGAGGCTTATCACATATAGCTATTACTCGCGGATCTGCGTTAGTTATGCGACATGTTTCGTACTCCACTTTGGATACATTGTATATTATGTACTTTTCTGTTTCGTTTTCGAATGCGCCTGGCTCGTAAACTGGACATATTATGTGCACCTGATCGAATTCGAATGCCAAATTACCCTTGTTTACATCAATAATGTGATCAGTATTATCGATCCGAAATCTGCAAAAGATAAAGAGAACGGTATTAAAGGACAATAACAATCTGGGGATAATTATAACAACTTACACTTATTTAAAATTATAAATAACAATAACAATAAGACCAAGAAACACCTCACATTTCTACAGCCCACTAACTATACCTAAATCTGTTACCGGGTATTTGTACTGAGCACTTTACAATGCTTGTCTTGAAGAAGCAGAAGTGAAACGAAAAGCAGCAAGGAACACCACCAACAAGTTATTCTCCATAGAACCCAACCACAATATTACGATATTACGCATGTGCTCTTATACAGGCGCAAGCAGAGAGCAGCAAGAAGCAAAAAATGCGTTATTTATTTATTTAACAAATGTGCGACTAAAAGCTGGTGGTGCGTTAACATTATGGTGACTGCATTGGAGGGTAACGCTGAAAGTCTTGAAACCTAGGCTCGAGCTGCAGTCGGATGGGATCCCTTTTGCCACCACCTTGCCTTTCAAGTACCACTGTTAAACACGACGCACGCACTTATGTATGTCTGCCTCTACCTCTGCCCTCTGAACGTTTCCTTGGTTTCCTTCCAAGTTGTTCTTTGTTTTTTTTTCTCCTTTCTATTTTATTGTAGAGCTTTGTAAATCCAAAATCACCCCCTGATGAAGTACGCATATTTTACATGTTCGTTTTACCGTTTTACTCAATTGCATAAATGCGAGTATGCGACTAGGGTTACAAAAACACTGTCTAATTAAAAATATACATAAAAATGTATATATTCGAGGGCAGTTCATCATTTTCAACACATCATCCTCATTTCTTTTCTACAAGAATTGTTTTTGTTCCATCCTTACAAGATCGGTATTTTAATTTTGTGGTCTAGCACATATTTCACAAAGACGAAAGTTGAATTTTCAACTATTTGGTTAAGATCACGATTTTCAACTTGACCTTTGGGCATGCCAACAACATTAACTTGTTCATAATTCAAATATAATTTTAAACATACGATATTTTGTGAGCACTAAGTTAAACAAGTAAGAAAACTGATTGTGCTATACTAATTGATAACCTGAACCTCGTGCCCTGCTACATACACGCACGCCGCTTGCAACTTAATTTTTACTGCAAAACGCATATCGCGACATGTTCTTCTTTGCTTATAATTACATAACATATTTTTAATACATTAAATACACTTAACTGCGTACATATTTCGAATGGAACTACCTCTCTTCCTAAATAGTTGTATTCTCAAAATGGGGAAAGGGAAAGGAGGTATTAAAAATTCGAATTTTTCAGTTTGTGGGTCTTCTTTAGCTGAATTTATAAATATGTTTGATAAACTTAGGTCTTAAAATGTAGGTGTGTGTATGAAAAACTATAACATGTAAACAAGTAAACGGAAAAGGTTATCGATAATTGAAAACTAACTCAATATACGCGTGCTACAGGAGAATCTAAATGAACAATTTTCAGTCTCTTGCTCTCATCACTTTGGAGATTGACAAGTTCATACGGACAGAAGTACAGGCAACCGACAGACAGACGGACAAAGCTCAATCGACTCGGCTATTTATCCTGATCAACAATATATATACATTTTTTTACATTTACATTTTCACAAACAAACATTATATCCTGCTCACCCATTTTTAATGGGTTCATGGTATAAAAATGTATATACGGTAAGATATCGAAACCTTTGCCTCCTTACTTCAAGCGGCTTAAATCGATATAATTCACTATTTATTTGATCAAAAACTTGAAGACGAAAATATTGAAAAAATTTTAATTTAAGCTGCGGTTTGGCTCATACCAAAGTTAGAAGTTGGGTTAAGTTAGAGATAAACAAATACAAAAAGAAATTATATACAAGCTAATAATGCTTCAAGTTTAAAACATGAAAACAAATACAGAATGACATTATGAAATTAAGATTATTATTTTATTAAGAAATACTTACATGCTATTTGACGTGTTCCAATGCATGTAGAAGGTTTTAGCACAACTGGACATAGTGGACAGAAGAACAGTTTCTATGCAAATGATCGTGAGAAGTGTGATAAATGATGTGGTACCCAGAGTGGGCAACGGAACTAGCATTTTATATTGTGCTGAATGAACCTTCTTCTTATTGCTTTTGCTAATTCTCGTACTGCTCTCAGATTTATTTTTTTTCACCTCTGCGATCACTCGAGATGTTTTTTCCTCCTGAATTTGTTGACACGAGTGTTTTTTCACCGTCGTTGTATCAAAGTGCGTCATGTGCTAG